>JALPQD010000880.1:214678-289924 GCA_023101885.1 Typhlomys cinereus
CATATTAGCCTTAGTAAAACTGAAGCCTGCTCTTCACTTGAACACGAGAAAGGCTTCAGTATAGGGCAGTCCTGACAAAAAGCTCCCAACATAAGGAATGTGGCACATGCTTCTGGAAATGAAGTGCTGAATGTCCAAAGTTCCCACGGCAATAGTCTCTTCACCCTCAGAATCAATTGCCTAAGAGAGACTCTTATCAGTGTCAGCAACAGAGAAGGTTGAATCAGCCTACAAACCTAGGAGGACAGGTCTCCCAAACGCAAGTCTCAGTCAGATGGATGGATTTTTGGAGGCATCCAAGATTGAAAAGTAGAAGGTCATGGGTCAATCCTTTAAGTTCAGAGAGGGGTTTGAATACAGAGGACCAGTAGTGGCCAAGTATTGGAAACTTGCGCAGAGCGCCAAAAAAGCCATTTTGTGAAGCAGAGTTTAAAGCGTGTTTGCCATTGAGACATGAATATGGCAGAGATGCCACAGTCAACGTGGGACAACCTCCAAGGAAAGCTGGGCATACATGGAGGAGCCAGCTCAAAATAATAGAAGGAAGGAAATCACAGCCCAAGAAAGTGATTTCTTCTCTGGGCAGAACCTGCGAGAGAGGTCGATACAAAAACTTTGGAACTAGAGATGATTTGATCCAGAGACTCATCTGCTGGAACTTGAAGCTACCATTCGTAACCCGGATTGAACTTTTTCATCACAGATGATTGCAATTTTGTATTCAGAACTATGTTTTAATCCCTTTTTAGAATATGATTTATTCCCAAGTTTCATGTGTTTGAATCCTTAATTGATGTTTGGAAGGTCATGGCATCTTCAGGGGTTGAGTCTTAATGGAGGAAGCATGTAGAGCCAGTGGCTCTGAGATTCACAGTTCTCTGCCCAGCACCCCCTGAGAAGCATTTCTTTTTTTTTTTTTTATTTTTATTATTTATTCATTGTGCATAAGCATGTGTGTGTATGTGTGTGGGTAGGAACCACAGACAATTGGGGAACTACACACAGCCCTCCAGGACCAGAAAACCAGCTCTCAGGGCCAAGGAAGAGACCCAGCAACAGAAGGCCCTGTCTGCAGGCAGGAGCTCTGGGAGTCTCAGGCCGGCACAGCTGTCCTGACATCTCTAGCCACGTTGAGAACGCATGAATGAGTAGGAATCAGAAAGATAAAAATGCCACAACCCAGGCAGTCCTGTACGCGGTGAGGGCTGGTGGGCAGGGAAGAAGAGGAGGGTTTTGGAGGGTCTGGAGTGCTGGAGGCCCAGAGAAGCCTGGGTGCAGTGGTCCCTGGCTGTGCAGACCTTTGTGAAGCTGGCCCCTTGTCCCCCAGGGGACATGGTAAATGTGGATCCCATAGTCATGATCATTAACGGGCCAGGTGTGGCTTTTGGGTTCAGCTTTGGTTGGGGGTGCCCCCCCCCCTGCCCCTCTTTCCAGACACCTGGGTTCCTCTGGGCGAGGGCAAGATCTTTGTTCTCCCTGGGTGACGGGTTCTCGGGCCCTAAGTGCGCAGGGCACCAGGTGGTGGGTTCAAAGAAGCTGGGAACCTGCAATTGAGGACAGGAACCACACTGGTCACAGAGAGCAGAAAGGAACTTTTATTTGGACTGGAGAATTTAGAGTCTCTTTGGGACCCGGGGGCATCCAGCTCCATGTGTTACCATGGTCTCATCCTGACGCCCGTGGGCAGCCTTGGCAGAGAGCAGGTGACCCTGATTTGGGTCAGAGCTTGCTGTCAGCCCGCAGTGGTCTCCATCTCTTGCCTGGGAAGCTCAGAACTCTGGCAAGCTCTTCCGTGCCTGTTCTGACTCCACTGCATCTACCCCTCCGTATAGGCAACTCCCCAGTTTGAAGCCATTTGCCTCAACGCAGCGAGGAAACTTTCCTGCCAAAGATACTTTCCGCAGCTGCTGACAAGGGGAGGAGCTTGAGTTCACGGAACTTATGCGTCCCTTTGACCCGAGGTGACCTTGCGCCCCTTATTGTAAAAGATGGGCAGGGAATGTATGCAGACGATTCCGTAATTTCCCTTCCGCTTCCATTATTTTCCTATCATCCTCCTTCAGCAGGAGCTCTTCTTTTCATTATAGTAGCCCTGAAGTTGCTCCGGTTACCTCCATACATCACTGATGCTAGGGAGAAGGTGGAGACAGCACAGCCAAGCCCTCAAAACTGCCAGCTCCTCCCCGGGCCACTTCCAGCAAAGCTCTCAGAAAAGCTTCTTTCCCCCACACAGGTGACGTTTCTCAGTGTCCGCCTGGCCTGGGAGGCACTCCTTCCAGTCTCTATTGGGGTGACCTTGGGAATTCATCTGGATGGTCCACCTCATTTTTGCTTTGCTCTGGGGGTTTTCTCAGGGTCTTCGCACCAGAACCAATTTGCAGCTGCAGCTATTTCTGGCCTGCATTTTTTTCATGGAATCTGGGGATTTAAACTCAGATTCCTTTTGCGTGTGAGACAAAAGCTTTTAACGCCCACAGCCGCGCCCAGTACTAATCCACGGAGCTTTAAGTTAAGCCCAGAATCATCTCGCCCAGACTCTAACCACCAAAAGTTTCTGGAAGAGCAAAATTTTGTGAAGTGACAAACGCTCCCCTTGAACTTGAGATTCTCCTTCCTCAGCCTCCCCGGTGCCAAGTGCAGACCTCTTCTAGAGGTCGCTAGGAAACAAGAGGCCAGTTTCCATCGGGGGGGTCTGGTGCAGGGCCTCATTCTAGCCAACCTTGTCTGAAATACTGAGTGGCTTAGGCAGGCCGTGAAACTTCTGAAATCCTCGAAACTCCTCCCTTGAGAGCTTTGATCCCAGTGTTACCAGCAAGGCCTCTCAACCCGATCTCTGTGCATTCCCCCTATCTGCAGCCTCCTCCATTCACCCGAAGGGGGCCACAAGCCAAATGGAGCCTGTCCTAAAAGACCTCTGGCAGAAGAGATGTTGTGTTGATCAAAGAGTCCAGCCAGGAAGATGGGCTTAGCCTGGTGGTGTCCTTGAGGGAGGCCAAGAAACTGGCAACTGAAGCTCCAGGAAAGCCAGGAAGCTCATAAGGTACCACCCACTATTCCCCTCTTTCCTAACCTCAGCTTTCTTCCATATGCTGCATGGTTGGTGAACCCCGAAGAAGGGACTTCTGTGGTGTGAACCAATGCATACCTCTAGGTTCCCGCAAAGAAGCCACGAGTTGAGGGCTCAATCGGGGGTTTTGGGGACCCAAAGTGACAGCAGTAATCCCCCTGTTAAGACGGAGCGAAATTTGTAAAGTGCGGATCCCCTGGACCTTCCTGTTCCCCATTTTCCACAGTGAAATGGCTGCCACAGTATGGCCATACAGTCTGGAAGAAGTCACAGAAAGGGAGGGAAGCAGAGTGCTGGCCACCCTGCCCTGAACTCCTGTAGCCGAGGGCCCCACCTGCAGAGGTCAGGTGCTGTCTCCTGGGCACTGGGCCGTCACTCACTCTGGGATCCACATAAGGGAATGAGGAGGGAGTGGAGGCCAGCAGCAGCATGGCCCAGAGAGTCCAAAAGGCCCATGGCCCTGGTCCTCAAGCCCGCCACAGGGAGGTGGGCAACAATCAAGCAGGCTCTGTGGAAGAGCAGTAGTGGAGGGGTACCCCAGCGCCCAGAGGGGAGCAAGGACCTGTGCAGGAGCCCGCTTTGGGCTACAGCTGTCAAAATGTTGGCTTACAGTGCCTTCCTCACAAGTGCCAGGCATGGACCCCCAGAGAGCTCAGGGCTTGCCCGTCCCCCTGGGGAGGGTCCTGTCCTCGGAGGTTTTGCATACAGGCAGCCAGGTCAGGGCTGGACTGCAGGCTCTGCCATGGCCGTGCAGAGCCCACTAAGAGAGCTCTGCAACGCAGGGAACCTGGCCCCAAGCACCACTTCCTCCCTCACCAGGTTCCTGTGATGCCTCACAGCGCAGGACACACCAGCAAGGAGGCCAGGGACTGCAGGCCAAGAATGCCCTGATGGCTGAGGTCACTTTGCAAGGGAGTTTTCCCCTCCTGGCTTGCTGCAGGCACATGGACCCCACAACCACTTGTATCTTGTCTCCCTGAACTGAGGGAGAGGAGAGGAGCGACAAACATAGGAAAGGAAAGTGGGATTTATCTAAAATTTGAGGAAACTGGGAAGAGGAGACTAAGGTTTCGCTGCCTTTTCTGCTGGAGTGAAAGGAATGTTACAGTTTCCAGAGGAGGAGTACAGTCCTTTGTGACAGAAAATGAATGGTGACTGGGAATTTAAAAGGGCTGAGTGAGATTCATTATGGAGTTCTCTGGTCTCTCTGTCTCTCGATGTCTTTTCTGTCCTCTCTGTCTTGTCCTCGCTCATCTCTGAGATGCTAAGTTCCATACTACTAGAATAGTCGCGTCTTCCCTGGAGCAGTATGGAATTAACCATATCAAGGCCCCATCCATGTCCACATGTCTCCCGCAGGAAGAACTTCACCTCTCAAATTGTCACTACCTTGACCGTCACAAGGATTCAAACACCCAACAGGTTGGGGGAGAGCTCCAGTTCAAACCAGACAGTTGTGCTGCGCCTACTTTGGCATGTTTGATCTCACTTTCATCCACAGTTGAGGTATGAAGTCATTGGAAAATCCACTTGGGTCTCCTTGCACATCTTCTAATGGAGAAACCGTATCTGTGTGATCTAAAGTTAAATATCATGGCTACTAGCGGTTGTCTTCGGGATCAACAAAGTCCTTTTTATGTACTGCTGGGACTGAGAATGGCTCAGAGCATGAAGGTCTGTGGGAAAAGCAGGAAGACCGGACTTGGATCGCCCAGGCCATGTAGAACTGGATATGGGACATGTGTTCTGCATCCTAGCACCAGGATATGCAATGGTCCACCAGAGTCTAGAGATACGCTCAATGTCTACCCCAATATGGTGGCGGGGGCACTGGGATTTTTTTACCCCCCAGTCTGGGATGGGGTGTCGATCTTAGTGGGGCGCAAAACTGGAGTTTCAGTTGCTTGCTCCTGTTGGTTTTGGCAAAATAGTGTAAACCCCCCAAACAGTATCTCCTGGTTCCTGTATTGGATCCGGAATGTACAGTCCTACACTTGGCTCCGTGTATTTGAAACTAAATTCCTCTCAGGAGTAGATTCTGCATTTCTACTCTCTCGTCTCCAATACAAGCGAGGAGATTATAAAGAAACCAAAACTATGGGACATAGAGGACAGATCAGGCCCTACCCGGGAATGTCCACTGTGTTCTTCGCCATGGCTGAGGCAAGAACTTGAAACAGCTGACGTGCGGTTCCCGAGAGAGCTTTGCGTTTCCCTGAGCATGCTAGAAACAGCAAAAGAGATGCGTCTCTGCTCAGGGCAGAGTGAATGTAACTGGATCTTACCATATGACAGTCATCGTATTTCCGGAACTCCATAAAGCTACAGTGCATAATTATCATGGCCATGGGAGAACACTAAAGTAAAAGCAATAAAGCTGCCATAGCTAAGTTTCTATATGTTTATGGAAGTTTGCTACGTTTTACTGAGCTGTATCTTTATTCTGGTTGCATGTTGCATCCTTTGGCAGGAGTTGTCACTTTAAGTGCGGAAGAAGGGAATGTGTAGCCAGTGGGTGCTACGGGTGTGGGAGGAGAGCTAGAAGGCAGAAGAGGCCCTGACTGGTGGCTGCCAGGGAAACCTTGCTTGCACCATCGGGTCTGGGTGAGGGAGGAGACTTCCTGGGGAAGACAAAAAGACAGAGGGCAGAGGTGTCAACTTGACAGTTGAGAGTTTGAGCTCTGGGCCCATTTGTAGAGAATTAGTCATTGAAGTTAGTAACCATAATCGACCTGTAGAAGGATTGTCCAGATGATGGGAAGTCCACCCCTTGGTCTGGTGGGATTATGCTCGGGGTAAAATAGAAGAGCTGGCTGAGAAAGATTGAAATCCCGTGTGTACCATGGCTAGACATTTCGGTCCTGGCGCAAGTAAGGATAGTTCCTCTCTCAGCCATTGTTTAGAGATGATGTGGCCAGTTCTCTAGGCCCTGGTGTGTGGTGCATGCTTCCATGTCAAGGTGGACGACGGTAACCTGAGTATCTGTAGAAAATAACCCCTATGTTCCCCTCATGCTGTTCGACTGGGTCATTTGTCAGCAACCATGAAGTGAACTGCAACAGGCAGGGTTTTGAGTGCCAGGGCTCTTGCTATGTCCACCACGTGCGCGCTGAGGCTGGGCAGTCCTTTGGGAGAACATCCATGGGAACAGGGGCATCATCCTTCCCCATTTTCCTGGCTCTCGTGGTGCTCAAAGTGGGGCCGGGCTTGTGGTAGTTGAAGTAAGTAGCTGATGTTGAGACCACTGGAGGCAAGAGTATGTGGGGGGGGGGAAATACCCGTTGGCGTCCCCGTCTGTAATGGTAATGGTTGGGGCAGAGGGCAGGCTTGAGTTGTGAACCACCACGAGATTTGGGAGACACCGTAGCAGCAGCTGAAGGGTGTAGAGCATATTTTCTAGAGTCATTGCAGGCAGGCGCACAGGGTTGAGGCGATCAGCATGGTGGATGCACATGGTCCATGGGGGGGGGTGGGCCTCGGCTTGTGAGCTGTAAGAGCAGCATCTGAGTCTGTGAGGAACTGGCCACTTTCTGGATTGCACCCTCTGATCTTGTTTGGGCTCTGGGAGTTCCCAGGCGCTGCCTTTAAGTGGCCAGTAACTCAGGCCATGCCATAATAACAACACGCCAGCATTATTACCTGGCAATGTGCGGATCCCCATAGCAGTTTTGTACCTGGGACCTGGGAATCCCAACTCAGTACATTCGCTTGCAGGGCGTGTGCTTTAAGCCCTGAGCCATCTCTCTACCCGGTTGTGTCATTTCTAATGACTGGGTGGCCAAAGGAATAAATAGTGGCAAATTAGATCTTGGTGTAGAGCCTTACCATGGGTCAAAAGCTTGGCAGCCACGGGGACGATCATAGAGTGAGGAGATGAGAAAGATTTGATAGGAGATCCCCACATGTCAGAGCTCTGAGTAGAGAAAGGGGTGAAAATGTGGGTCAAGCATGACAATGGAGGCCTAAGCCGTGGTTCCAGTTCAAGAAACTGTGGTGGTCATGAATACACAGCATCTGGTTCCCCTGGAGTTATGCAAGAAGTTTAAGCAAGAGAACAAAGAACCATCAGAAACTGGCTAGTTGAGGCTGTGGAACAAGGAATCGGATCAAATTGCCTTATGCGGTGGAAACTGCGTAGCATGGCCGTCAATCCCCGCTAGAGACATGGACCCCCCCCAAGGACAAAGACTGCATAAGTTGAGGAGCAGAGGGAAATGAGTCCCTCTTGACTGTCCTCTCTGAGCAGTTAGGAACTATGGTTATTACCTACCTCTGAGGTGCCCGAGAATGTCCAAGAAATGAAAGACTTACAGGACAGGCATTGGGACTGAGGGAAGTAGGAATAAAGAGTCGCCAAAGTTGATACCAGTTGCACGTCCAGATGGAACTGTGTTTACAGGGCATTAAGAAAAGTAGTTTGTTCTCCTGGGAACCTCAGGAGTGACATAGTGATTGAGTGACTTTGCTGACCCCTGTTGGGGATGCGATGTCAAGGGCTGGGAGGATCTGCTGGACGCTGAGTGACTAGCTGGAAATCAAACCCAACATGTAAATCAAGTGTGCACAGGGTAAAGCAATAATGAGGAGACGGAAAAGACCAAACAGAAAAAGATGTCGGGTCAATGTTCGATCAAAGGAATTGTGTCAAAGATTGGTGGAAAGCTGGAGTTCCTAAGAGAAGATCGACAGTGCTGTGCTAGGACGTTCTGGAAAGTTGGAAAGCCTGAGGCAACAGCTTCACAGAAGGAAAGATGTTAAGAGGGCGAATGTGAATGAAGTCTTATTCTGGTCCCAGGGGTGGGAATAACCGCCCCAGGAGTAACTGTGTACATTTCTCTCCTACGAAAAGATACGCGGGAAAAACATGAATCCTTTGCCGGACTCAGGACCCACAGCGTGCAGGAACGTGAAGGCAAGATCGTGAGAGTTTTAGGCAGCTGTGGGCCAGCCTGGAATGTGGCATAGATCCAGGGTTCTTCATAAGGCAGCCAGGTATGGCCTGGTGGGAGAGGCAACTGTTGAAGCCAAAGCCACAGTGTCTCCTCAGGGCCCCGTAGATACAATCAGAGGCTCATTCACCTGCTGAATGTAGGCAGGGCACAGCAGCTTGAGCGCAGCCCTCATGAAAGTGGGGAATTGCAGGAAATCCCAGGGAAATGAGACCCAGGTGAGGAAGCGGGTGGTGGCTCAGGGAAGAATAAACTATAGATTTATACAAAGGCACATAACAGTACACCCTAAGGTTTTTAGAAAGCAAAGTTGATGCAGGTTGAGGGAGACCTTTCATGTTTCCTGTTGGATTCTTGTAACTGTTTTCCTTAGTAAAATGGTCAGTTGCTATTCTCAATATGGTCTAGATGATTGGAAGAGCTGGGGTGAGAGTGAGAAACACCCTGTCAACCTCTTGTAAAAATAGTGTTGATTAGAGCAGATGGTGAAGGTAAACCTATGTTTGCTAAAGAGTTGAGATCAGACGGCGGCGGAGACGGCGGAGGGGAGAAGGCAGCAGCATGGGGGGCCGGGCGCGCGCAAACCGCCTGCCCTCATTTAGCCCGCGGGCGCCGCGACGCCCCGGAGTCGCAGAGGCCCCCCGGTGTGCGTGCGCTGGTCGTGAGGGCCCGCTTGGCCCGCCCGCCAGCCGGGCCCTCGCGCCGCCGGCCCCATGCCATCCCCCGAGGGTCGGGCGGGACGGCCTCCGCTCGCCCGGCCGCAAACCAACAAGCCCGCCACAGGCCGGGGACGATGGCGGACGTGAAGCTGGAGTTCCCCGCGCTGTCCGCAGTGCAAGGAAGAGACGCCGAGGAGTGGAAACTGCCTAGGAGAGAAAGATGCAGGAATATACCGGGATTGTTCTTAGGCCCATATGCTTCTGCGATGAAACCAAGCTGCCTATATACAGAAACATGGGATAACCCCATATTATTTGTATATGGCAGAATATTGAAGCAAACTTTATTAAACCAAACTTTCACCGTTATTTGATATTTAGTCTGGATATTGCAGATAATCCAGTTGAAATATAATAAAAACCTCGGTCGGACGCCGTAGAGCGAGATCCAGCCGGGCCCAACGCGCGATCTAGGACAACCAGGTCAGCCCACGGGGACCCGGCTCCCGACTACCCGCCATCCAGCCGGAGCCGCGCGGGGGGCCCAGGGAACGAGGAGCACCTCCCACCTGTGCCGGGCCCAGCCCAGCTGCCCCTCGGGTTAAATAGCTCCACGCCGACGCGCACAGCCTACCTTGAATCTCACTTGAATGTGCTATTACACAAGACTCCATATGTTTAACTAAAGCTTTTTTGTCTCTGGGGCCAGGGGGGTGACATACAGTGCCCAGCAGAATGGAGTGAAGGAATTGCAGGAGCAGAAAACTGCAAAAGAAAAGCAACAAACCACAATCCAGAACTTCAGGACTCTATATCAATCACATAGAACTAGGACATGGCCTAATCTCTCCCCCATCCTGGAGCTCAGGGACATTTGCGGAAGAGGGGGCGGTAAGATTGTAAGAGCAAAAGGTGGGAGGAGCAACGATTTGCAAAGATTCTCAACAATAGTTGGGGCCAAAGCAATCATAATGGAACTTTGCATGCCCTGCGCAATGTTCCAGCGACTGTTGCACTCAATAAAGTCTAGCATCTGTTAAGGGCAACCGGACCCCTGAGGCAAGGGATGGACAGCCATAGTAGTATATCTTTGATTAAGGGGAACAAAGAAAGGGCTTATGGAATGCCCTGGTCCTTATATGTCATCGGAGAGAGGACCCAGTGAGAGATTAGGCGCACACAATAAAAGGACTCTCGGGGAATTGGGGGGGAGACAACTGGGGGAAGGGGAGGGGGGAGGGAGGGAACTGGTAAAAAATTTTAAAATGTATATTAAATTTTTAAGTAAAAAAAAAAAAAAATAACATCAATTGATCACACACCAAACAAAAGCACACCACAAAAAAAAAAAAAAAAAAAAAAAAAGAAAATATAATACAGTGTTGTCCCTATTACTAAAGAATTTATTGATGAGAGCTTACAGAGTGGAGGAAAAAAGTTCTTGTCCAATGGAAATGCAGGTATCTCCAGAGTGCGCCTTTGTTTTGCATAGATTATGGAAACATTTGGGATGAAATCGAGAGGCATTGTCTTATGTCCAAGAAAGAAGATTTTGTATTAACCTAATGGCTGGATTTGTCACAACTTCAGGAAGATAAGACAATCTACGTAGGCAAAATCAATACAGATGATGTCACCACTCCAGATAGAAGATCATTATCCGTGTCATTCTGGTACCACAGGAAGTTGAAGAGAACACTGAAGAAGATGATGCTTTTGGAAATATGCAAGTGGCAACTGCACAGAATGCTGACCTGCAAGGAACATTATAGAAGGATGGGAAATTTCCTATTTGGAGGAGAAAATCCTAGAGATTAATAATGTTAAATGGTCAACAACACAAGTAGTTTCTTCAATTAATATGTTGCCTCCAGAAATGTTTCTCTGCAACTTGTTGAGCAACAGAAGATTTTGACTTTACAAGTAGGGTGGCCTGATGATTTTACTTTTTTTTAAAACACTTTACAATTTTAGTATAACCAAAATTTTTGACTTGCAAGAGGTATTACTGCTAATGCACGTGATGTCATAATTGAATTTAATTTGTATGAATATAAAGTTATTACTTAAAACAAAATGCAGTTAGGGGAAATTTGTTTATAAATTGAGTAATTTATAACAAAGAATGGCCTAAAGTTTGCGAAAAATTCATTTGTTTCTATATTTACATTTTAAAAATATTTACAGTTCAACTTATGATGGAGCCCTCTTACAAAACATTGACAAATGTAAGGCCTGTGCACACATTTGTTAGTAAAATAATGTCAATAAGAATACAACCATTTTACTTTTTTAAACTTTTTGGTCCCTTGTCGTTTAAAATCATGACTTAGTCACTATCATTACTATAAATTATCAACTACTGCTTCCTTTCTAATTTGCCTTCCTAATTTATTATACTACAGGACAAAAAAGTTAACTAAATCAGAGTAAGATGTCCTTATTTTTATACCAGATACTCAAAACAAGATAGTGTGTAGATTTTTCACGTGGGTTTCTTTTGTTTTTTTAAGACAAATGCCTCTTCCTTTCCTTATCGAAGGCTTTTACTTTTATCCAAATGGTTCTAACAGACTATAATGAACCAATGAGCAGCATTTGTCAAAATGAAGTCCCCACTCCCAAAAAAAGTGCCTTGGCCGCTCGAAAAAGAAAAGGCTGGTCCACAATTCTACAAGACAAATGAAGCAGAAACAGGCAGGGGTAGCCACTTATGCTATCAGACAAATGGATTTCAAACCAAGAAAATTAATAAGAGACACGAGGATACTACAGTTATAGTCACAGGTAACAAGTCACCAGGAAGACGTCACAATACTGAACATATATGCACCCAGACGGGCCACCTCCACATTCATTAAGAAAACCCTACAAGCGGCTAAGCAAGAAATCAATTACCAAACGATAATTCTTGGGGACTTCAACACCGCCCTCTCAACAATGGGATAATCAACAGGTCAAAAGCTTAACAGAGAACACTTTGAACTTAAAATCAAACCCTGAAGAAATGGACCTCTGGGGAGAGGAAACTGATGTGCTTCTGCATCCTTGAGACACTTGTCACCCATGTGAGAGGAACTCACGCCACCACTTCGCCCACGATGTATACCAGAATTCCACCCTCCTGCCCGCTGGCACGGGTCTCTTTCCTGCCGGCTCCCTCCGTCACACAGCTGTCTGCCTTGTGCTCCAGGCAGAGTCACCCTAAAGTCCCGGTGCTCCCAGTCCAGAGCCCACCATCCTACAGTGGTGATGTGAGACCATGGACTGCAGAGGCCCCTCACCTGCCTCTGCAGCCCAAGGGAGAGAGCAGAGCTGCTGGGCACAGGGAAGGGATCCCCTTTCAAGCCAGCAGTAGCCAGTCACAAATGCAGCCAACATAACGTGTGCCCTGGAAAGGAACTAAAGAGGCAGAGGGAAGTCTACCAGGGGGCCATCAGGAGCTTCCTTCTCCCCAGGGGGAGCTCCGGGTTAAGCCATCCAAAGGTTTTTTTAAGAGCAGGTTTCTCAAAACATACACTCTGATGGGGTCTTTTGACACAATTCATTTATGATTCTGAATCACTATGAAGTTTCAAAACTTCGGCTGTCCTGACACCTGAGTGGCAGTAGCTGCAAATTGGGGGGGGGGTGCACTAAAATAAGGTGAGGACATCAGGGTCTCCGCTGTACTGCTCCCCAGACTCTATCCTACCACGACTCCCACCATCATTTTAACACTCAATCAGCCAAGGCAGGTGAAAAACATCACAGCCCTGTAACCGCATGCCCTTGGGAGGCTGGGCACATACATAGACCCAAGGCGCTGTGAGCACCTGAGTGTGCCCCCTCTCGAAAGTGGCAATGGTGCCAAAACCTGGGACCCCAGCACTGGGGGGGGGAGGCTGGAGATCAGGAGATGAGCAGATGAGGATTTCAGTCCGACAGCACCAGCAGCTTGGAGCCCAGACTTCGCATAAACCCTGTCCAGAGCCACAGCAATGGAGCAACAAGATGGGCAGAAGCTCGAGGTCGTGATCTGGTCCCACGGGACACAACACCCTGGGGAATCGCCAGGCCTAAGCGACAGATTCTAAACAGTCAGAACGGAGAAGAGAACGATGGGAGGGTCTGCAGAGCGAGTGAGGGAGGGGAGCAGTGGCTCAGGCACCAGGCCTGGGCTCCTCAAGCTCTTTCCTGCTGTGGTGGGTCCTGATGCGCTCCTCACACCCACCGGCGACAGTCTCCAACATGCTTCAGAACTGAGCTCAGATGTCCACAGCATCCAAAAGGACCTCTTGGCGAGCCCGCCTTCCCTGCATCCATGGGCAGGTGTCACAACAAGACCTGCGGTCACATCATTGTCTCACTATACACTCCAGGGGACACAGCAGGCCTAGTGTCTCCCTGAGGGTCCTTTGGGACAATAAGGCCATATTTCTAATCTCGCTGGCAGGGAATAAGGGAGGGTACCCCTGAGTTCTACTACCGAGGGTGCTGGGAAGGGACAGAGGAGCAAACCCTTTGAAGCAGGGGGTCCAGGGAGAACATGCGGTCCCTACCCTGAAGTGGCTGGCAGAAGAGGACGACAGCTCCCGTCACGTGTCACAGCTGTCAGCTCAGGATGTTCCTTACGGCACTTTTTGAACTTGAAGAAGCCTAGCTGGGGCTCGTTACTCACCATGTGCTCGGGATTTTCCACACAATTTTTGTTGTGTGGTTTGCAATGAACTGGTGTGTGCTGTGGCCTGTTTCTAACACGTAGAACGCTCAGATGACAAAGGTCGCACCAGTGAGATTGTCGCCCAGGTTCCATAGGGCTGGCTATTTTCAAACCTCACCTCTCTGATATGGCACAATGGGAGGACAACCCATTACCATGGGTCAAGACAGCCTAGCTGTGTGGCTGCTGCCAGAGCACAGGCTTTGACCCTAAAAATCTGGAAAGTAGGACAACAGTGTTTTAGAAGAAGTTTGGTTACTGTAGGGTACATGGTTTCTGAGAATTACGTATGGGAGATGCCACATGAGTACATGAAGGACCAAAAATTCATGACAACATATAGTTTAGACACAACAAAGTCAAACATGACAGTTAAAGTTTCACCTCTGGGCACTATTTGAAAAAGAGTAGTGTTCATTTAAAGCCCAGAGCGAATCGGAAGGAGAGTGTCTAAGTTGAATGGAGCAGCCCAACTCATAGAGGGTTGGACTAGGCACTGAACAGGTAAATATAAACAAAGAGCTGAGGTTGAAGAATTGGCAATCCTTGCGACACATGGCCAGACATGTGGTCTGGCAAATAAAGATCATCCCTCTCTCTCATCAGGAGTCAATGTAGTGATGGTTTGGAATGTTCTCGCTTCAGCCCTGGTGTTGCTGCTTGCTCTCTTGTCAAGACTGGACTCAGAACTGTAACCAACAATGCGTAAGAGAAAAAAAACTACATACTTCCGGTAAAGCCATTTTGTTTGATGATTTTGTCAGCAACTAGCAAACGAACATAACACAAAACCAATAACAAGTGTTTGGGGGGTCAACTGCAGAAGCAGGGGGGAGGGTCACTTAAGGCCAGAGAGCGAGTATCCGCAGGCAGGTCACCACAGCATGGCCTGATAGGTGCCCAGTCGCCAGATAGGTGGCTCTCAACTAAATCATTCGCTTCATTATAGACCCCATTCCCCCTCTCCTTGAGGCCAGCAGAGTGGCGGTGAGCAAGCAAGTGGCAGGGACACATTGCATGGTGGGCCAGATGTACATGTTCCTCTGACATGAGGGAAGGTCAACAGTTTGTTACAGAACAAAATGGGTTGGGCCGTTTGTTTCAGAGGAGGAAAACATCAGGCAACCACATCCACCCTGCCCCCAACTCTGCCTTCTTCAGCCCTCCTGCACCGATTATTTCCTGGGGCTCGTTGAGAGGTGATGTATGTATCTGTACATAGTACGACCCTAGCTCGTCTGTGCCACAGTGACAGTGTCCTTGTTCTCAGGATCCCGCACAAGTGGGCTATCTTCATCAGGCAACCAGAGTGATCATTAGGGCATCTCCACAGCCAAAGGCCAAAAGCAGCAGCACTGCTTGCTCGTGTGGGTTGCCAGAAATGTGTAGAGAGGCTTCAGTGGTATATCGCATCTGCCTAGCCACCGGCACTGAGCTGATCCCCCAGTGACTAGAACGTGAAGTATCACCTTGACTGGGGATTACTGTCCAAGTGTGAAATCTCTGTCATTACCCAAAAGAAGGGAGCCAACAGGACCAGCAGTCATCAGCTTTGGCCCCACAGATGAGGGGGCTGCTCTGTCTTACCAGGTTCCCGTAGTATTTGCGTTTCTCTCTAATCTTCCTCGCTGGGCATGGTTGGGGAAGAAGAAGAAGTGAGAAATGTCACAGGCTCAGTACCGGAAGCATTTTTGTTTTCAAATTAGAGGAGATAAGTTGTAGGGGTGCTTCTTTAAGAACATAATACAGGAACCTGGGGAAAATGCTTGGCAGGCAAAGTGGCTTGAAAAACCATGGGCACCAATTTTAATTCGGGTCCTTGAGAGCACCATCTAAGGGTGGACACCAGAGCCCAGACCTGCGGTAATCACAGGTCCCGTCGCTACAGAAGGGAGGTGGACATGTGGAATTTCTGAAAGCAGGTGGACCATTGAGTGTCCGGTGATGGGGTGGCAGATGTGTTGGGCACGCCCAGGATTTTCCCCAGGGCATGGCCCGAGCACATGGGATAAAGATGGCGCTGAGAGCTAGTGTCCTGGGCGTTACCTAACGATCACAATACAGAGAGCACTACTTGGCTTTCAGGATTGACCTGCCATTCTGTGCTGAGTTGACATTGGACTGACCTTCTAGAACCTGAAGGATGTGTTGACCTTTGACCAATTGGCTGCCTGGTTCCCGCCCTGTGGGTCGCCAGATACAGGCATTTGGCAGGGTTGGGAATCAAGCTCTGTGAGTTATTTCCATGGCGCCCAAAGGTCCAACATATATTCATGGGACAATGAAATAGATAGAGAATCCCAGGCAGAGAGGAGAATTAAAAATCTAGAGATTAATCGCTCCCTTAGAATTTTATCCCAGAGTTTCCAATGACTTAAGATAAGGTTCCTTTCGGATGGCATCCCCCGCCCACCAGATGCGAAGGTGGCAGGCATAGCACGCAGAGGGAAGGAGGAAGGGGAAACGAGGAGCCACAGCAGTGGGGGGGGATTCTGGCTGGGCCATGGAAGGTGAAGGCAAAGCATGGGGATGGTGGCCATGTTGCCATTTAGACAAACTCCATAGACGTTACCCCATCACAAGTTGCGTGCAAGGGAATAGTTGTGGCTCCAGGGTGTGGTGGAGCCAAATAACGCTTACAAATGGTGTGGAGAGGAAGGCTGCCTGCGGGTTCAGCGGTGAGGCTGCAGGCAACAGGGCAGAGCTTTGCGAAAACATGGCAGCACTCAGGGAGGCCGTTGGGTGAGGCAAAATGCTTGGGGCAGAGCATAGAGTTGTCAATCCTGGCGACGAGGGGTATGACTTCCCTGTTCAAAACGCAGTGGGGGGAGCTGCCTACCCGAGGCAAGGGAAGGGAGGTCCCGCTCGAAAGCTGAAAAATATGTGGGGAAAGTGGCTGCCACCGGAGAGAGTGCCCTGCTCCCTTTATCACGGGAAGGGCTACAAAGGCGGCTCCGAGACACGGGGAATGGTTGCCTTGCAATCAGATTTAATTCTGCTCAGGAGAAAAGGGATGGGGAAGATTTAGAGAAAAAAAACCACCCATACGCCTTCACAAAAACCCATCCTGTATCCATGCCCGGGCACACGTGCCCCCGCCAGCTAGAGCAGGGAACCCAGAGCTGGAGCTTACATATCTGAGTGCGGTATCAAGCACAAGCTATCCTGTTAACTTAAATCCAGGAGGCATACTCCCCGCCTATGGTATCCCTGGGAACAAAGGATTTAAAAAGATTTAAAAAGAGTTCTAGAGGATGGCCCAAATTCTCCTTGGATCGAGGCCCTCTTCAAGATCTACCTCACCAACCTCCCACTACTAAGGACTGGAGGATGGATATGGCCAGAGCAGTGCCTCCCCAGCCCTCAATTCATTAAGTTGGCAGCGCTATTAAGAGAAGAATGCAGGGTCCTAAGCTGATTGCAATCAAAATGCTCAGCCCCCGGTCCAAATCCGCAGATCAATTTTCTACTTGGGATCCAGGAAGCTCCATAGGAGCGCCATACCAGGATCAGGTCCGTTTGATAGGGTTAGCAGCATGGAAAAAGCTAAATGAAGGTCCTTCTGAAGCACCTCTAGCAGGCATGCACAAAACCAGGAAGAGACCCCTCCACAAGTGCATTGACCGATTGACTGAGGGGAAAAAAGAGTCTCCATCATAAACTTCCCCCAGGCTCCCTAAGGGAACAACTTCTAAATTGCTGGTATGTGAAGGGAATGAATGAGGACACAAAATAGCGTGTGCAGGTCTTAAGGAGAGATCCATGGGCACTATTTGTTGCTTCCCAGGATGTGGGGACTCAAAAACACCAGAGTCAGGCACTCACGGCGGTCTAGAGACACAGACAAAGGCACTGGCTGACACTGTGACTCAGGCATTGGCCTAAGGTCAGCACGCGCCTGCAGGCCAAGAGAGGAGGGGGCCATGGAGTTTGATTTCGTTGTGGCAGATGGGGGATTTCAAGAGGGATGTCCCCAGGATGAGGAAAAGAAACTGAGGGAGGTCAGGAGCGGCTAAGCCCCCTACAACTGCATGCCCTATGGTCGCAAAGGGCTTCACTGGAGAAAAGACTTGTAGATGAGATGTTGATCTGGAAGTCAAGCCTTCAAAATAGCTCCGGGGAAGCTTCCAGCCTCATTAACCAAAGGAGGCACCACGGGGCCTTACAAGGGAGACCCGAGGATCTTAAATTAGACTGGTCCCTAGAAAGGAAAGGCCTCAGTTCATTGGCTGTTTCCCTGGTAGAAGGGCCTCTGTCCTAAAATGGGAGCATCTTTTTTAATGGCAGCGTTTCCACTGCCTTATAGACACTGGGCAGATAGAACGGTCCTAAGGAAAGAGGGAATTCCCCCTTCATGGGTCTTTAACCACTGGTCCAAAATTCCTGGGGAGTCAGCTAGGAGAAGATACAGTTAGAAGAAACAGCCTCCTGTGTAGTGTGGCTGGCAGGGCTGACGGCTCCAAAGGAGAAGTGCGACGCCTTGTGGTCGCAGGGCTCATGGCCACTTTACTAGGGTAGGAAATCATGGGGCAAATGCAGGCCATTCGGACTACTGATAATACAGCCTTCTATGAAGACCTATTAGATCATGAAGAGGCCATCTACGTTGTTCCGGCCAAGAGAAACAGTGGCTGAAAACAAGTTTTCTAAATTCGTAACTATCAGGGGAAAACCCCAAAAGTTCTCGGGTTCACCCCCAATTCTAAGGGCCAACTGCCACTTGCAGCCCCAGATGGAATGGAAACGGGCAAACACCAGGCTGGGTGGAGCAGTGGCCCCTACCCCACGAGAAACTAAAGGCCCTAGGAGAAATAGTAGATCAACAGCTAAAATGAGGCCACATTCGCCCTTCTATCAGTGTGTGGAATACACCAGTGCTTTTTTAAATGTTCTTCTGGGAAATGGCACATGTAAAGTTAAGGCTGATCAACAAATGGACGAAGCTTGTGGGCACCCCCTTACAGGGGATAACAGCCCTGGGGTAACAGCCATCCCTCAGACTATACTCTTCTGGTCATTGATTTAAAGACTGGTTTTTTTCTATTCTACTACACGCTTCAGATTGCGAAAAAGTTTGCCTTTTCTGTTCCATCCATGTAGTGTGGCAGGATGCTGATGGATCCAAAAGGAGAAAGTGGCTCCCTTGTGGACTTCTCAGACCCCGACCATAGATATGAAGGCTAGTGCTCCCACAGGATGGCTAATAGTCAGCCTTTTGTCAGACGATGTGTATGATGATTTAAATACATTGCTAAAAAAATAAAGATATCTTCTATTGTTCTATGTATGATACTATCATGGACATAGAGATCCAACTAAATTAACAATCCCTTATGCAAGAGGTGATTAAATATTTAAAATGGGAAACTTACATATGCCCCTGATAAGTCCAACAAGTGCCTCCTTTCAAGGATCTAGGAACCCATTTGACACTTACGCGGGCATCACCTCTCAGACCTTCATAAATATGCCTGACAAGATTACTACCACTGGTTTACAACAATTATTAGGAGAGATAAATGACTTAGGCCATGGTGGGGACCTCTACCAAAGCCCTCACCACTCTTTGTACCTATTCCTGGAAACAGCTGGAGATACAATTACTCACAGGAAAGCCACCATCAGATAATTGAACAGTTCCAGGATGCCCTTAGAGTGCCCAACTGGCGAAATACAATCCTGAAAAACATATTGCCTTATGGCTAATTCAGGAAAAGGGCTCCTTGTAGCAGCTCTATCACAGGTTAGAGAAATTTTACAATGGATCCACACATCCCGTGGAAATGCCCCTAGAGTTATACCACTACAGATCAATTAACAGATATGATGGAAAAAAAAAAAAGGACGTGAACACTATGGTAAAGACCCAGACTCTATTTCTTTCCCATAGGCTGACTGATGTAGAATGGCTGCCTAATATCACCCCCGTTGGCTTGGCATAGACGGATATTTAGGAGAGATAGTTGCCATTATGGCCCATCTAAATGGGTCACACCCCTTCAGTGCTTACCGCTTGCTGAGCCTAAACTCTTTGTTAAAAGCGTCATACCAAGTGCCCCATATGTGTCCCACAAGATGGAGAAAAACTGGATCCGCTTATGCACCTTTGCTCCGGAAGTTAATTCAGCCATACAAACAAAAATACCAGCCTACCAGGATCAGCTCAGTATAAGAGGTTGGCAGTTATAATGGCATTAAAGGAAAATAAAGAGCTATGAACTTATTCTCTGACAGTCTATACATTGTAATTACTTCCAGGAATAATAAATTGCCATATAAGTTAGATAGCAATCCCATATCGCCCCTTATGGTGGAAATAAAGGGATTGACAGCCACAGTAGTGTTCCTATGCTTAAAGGGAACACGGGAAAGGGTTCAGGGATATGCCACTGGGTCCTTGTAGGAAGGCCCAGAGGAGAGTCAGGCATGCACAATAAAGGGACTCTCTGCGAATTGGGCGGGAGGCACTGGGGGATGGGAGAGAGGGTGAAGGGAGGGGGAGCAAGGGGTTCGTGGGGAGGAGGAGGAGGGAGGGAACTGGTGTACCTATTAAGTTGTAATGAGCAGAAATAATAATAAAAATGTATAAAAAAACCTCTAAGTAAATAGAAAAGGAATATACAAGGATACTCCATACCATACTTGAAAGTAAACTTCCTACTCACTATATTGATCTCACATTGACCATGCTTCAGTTCATTAAGTGCCTATATGCCCTGTTGTAACTTTAAGTTCATTGCATTTGCAACTTTCTCTGCTTAATATTAAGTTCATGAATACTCTTCACCAATGTTAGCCAGAAAATCAATTTACATTTTAATCCAACTTGTAATCTGTAAGCATTGTAAGTTGTATAAATCACTGTTTCATCTACTACTAAGTCACAATGTACTTGAATATTACAAAGTTCAATAAATATTTGTAATTGAAGAAAAAATAATTTATCTTACCACCATAAACGGCTTGACATTTGCAGTAGTCTTATAAAAACACAGAACATGTGTTTCCTAAAAAAAAAAAAAAAAAAAAAAAAAAAAAAAAAAGAAGATGAGAAAAGCCATATATTTAAAAATTTAAGGGGTCACTCTGGTCTGCCCGGGTTCTAGCCCAGGCCAATGCCTTAGTTGATAAATTAGCTTCACAAGAGACATGGGCTCTTAACATCAAGAACCTCTGACTTACATGGTTTAATTCATCTTAATTGGAGGGTCTTACTCCTAGGTTCCCTCAATTACTATAAAGGACTTAAAGAAAATTGTTGAAACCAGCAAGTCTTGTCAACCTTTTCTCCAAGCCCACTTTACAGAGGCCGGAGGTTATCCCCTGAGCACTAAAACCTAATATGTTGTGGCAAAAATGTTACTCATTATGCACCATTTGGTAAAATTAAATATGTATTTGTTTCCATAGATACATTCTCTCAAGCATGTTGGCGTCTCCACATACAGGAGAAAAGGCAAAAACATGCACAATCGCATTTTTACAATGCTTTGCCACCCCAGGGTTACCCAACAAATTAAGACAGATAATGGCCCTTGTTTTACTAGTCAAACTTACAGAACTTTTTTCAGACTTGGCATTACTCATACACAGGAATCCCATATAATCCTAACAACAAGCATTGTTGAAAGAAATCACCAATATTTAAAACTCAATTACAAAAACAAAAAGAGGGAGTAAGCCCACACCAACAGCTGAGTTGGCTTATTTACTATCAACGTTTTAAATTTCAAAAAGGAAAACTTGAATCAAGATTCCAAAAAACACTGGGAAACCTATACACCAACCTTCTATGAGGTGCATTGGAAGCACCCCTAACTGGGTATTGGAAGGGACCTGATCCCTTGATTACTATGGGAAGAGGATTTGGATGTGTCTTCCCAATTGGAGAGTCTTCCCCCCAATATGGATTCCGACAAGCAATCTCAAATTCTATCCACAGGAGAGCCTCATGAAGGAGACCCAAAAGAATCATTCCCAGACTAACAAAGTAAACCAGGACAAAAAGCAGCCTTTCAGGCAGTTTTCTTTGCTTTTTCTCTTTCAGAAACTATCCATGGTGTGCTCAAGGAAGATACCAACCGTAATCTTTAGGCTGGGCCTAACTAAGATGGCCTGATTGATATCTTGCCTAAACCAAAGTGGACTTGATCTGGTTTGACCTAACACTAGAAAAATTGTTTTTTAATAATTATATCCTAAGTGTTTTCTCAGCACATCTCTCAGCAGCGGTATATCAACAGACCACGCTACAGACGTTTATGGCCCTTGAACATCCATGCCATGGACCCCCAGAGACGAGATTACAGTTTGGAGGCTGGTAAGCCTTGGTCTTATCTACTAACCACATACGGGCATGCCTTCTAGAGGAGAGGTCTTTCCAGGGCTGGCAGTCAATGACGGGTAAGGCTTCCACATGAGGGTGGTGACCAACTCAAGCTAGGTGCAGTCCATTATGCTGGACCCACTCTGAGGTGGAGTCAACAAGGTCAGAGCAAAAAGCACTCTGGCTCCCACTGGCTGCCACAAAGTATGAATACGTAGGAATGACAGACCAGGCAAGCCTGTATTGCCCGTGTGAGCGACATGTGACTTCCCCAAGCTACCTGCTGCCTGGCACGGATGCCAACCGGCCTGACTGAGAAGACAACCGAGACCACAGGTGAAAGCTTACGCTGAGACTGATGGACATTGGACATATGTATAGTCTCTGTAAAACAAAAAGGGGAGATGTTGGACCCGCCCAGGATTTGCATCAGGGCATGGCCAAGCACACGGGATTAAGATGGGCTGAGAGCTAGTGTCCTGGGTTAATCCTGATCACATTACAGAGAGACTCATGGCTTTCAGGTTATTCCCTGCCTTCTGTGCTGAGTTACACTGGACTGACCTCTAGAATCTGGAAGATGTGTGGACCTTTGACACAATGGCTGCCTGGTTTGCACCCTGTGGTACTTTGCTATATAAGCTGTTTTGTTACCCCACCAATAAACTGAGATACTGCCCTGACAAAATCCCCGTCCATGGCCGAGTCTCTGGAGGGTGAGGCAGAGGCATGGGTGGCCGGCTTACCTTTCTTCGTCATCACAGTCTGGCAGCTGTGTAATCGTCTGAATGAGTGTGTGAGTGGGGGAGAGATGCCACGTCATGTGTATTGGACTCCTTCACAGATGTATGGCCCCATGTCCAGCTTCTACATGGGCGCTGGGGATCCAAAGTCAGGTCTTCCTGCTTGTACTGCAGACCTTCATGCTCTGAGCCATCTCAGCCCCAGCAGTAAAACATTAAAAATCTTAATCTATGTGACCCTAAAAACATCACCAGTAGTACGATATTTAACTTCAGGTAATACAGATGATGTTTGTCCGTTAGAAGATGCGCAACGTGACCAGGTGATTCCAATGATCTTCAGGCCTCTACTGTAATGAAGGTGAAATCAAACCCCAAAGTGGGCTGCAGCAAACTGCCATGGTTTGAATGACCCTCTCCCCACAGGCTTGGGTGTTTGAATCCTTAGCTGAGCAATGGTAGTGGCACTTTGGGAGGTCTAGTCTTCCTGGACGACGGCATGTGACAGGGGATGGCCTTGAGATTTGTTAGTTCCATCCTGCTCCAGGAGAAGACTGCTTAGTAGTATGGCGCTAGCATGTTCAGAGAGAGAGAGACAGAACAGAGACAGAGAGAAAGAGAGAGAGAAAGAGAAAGACTCCATAACAGATGTCCACTTATGCCCCTCAAATAACTACCAGTAAGCCATTCATATTCTTCTGTCATAATGGACTGTACATTCCTCTGCAATTATAAGTCAAATAAATCTCCTCTTTCCCCTTTACTCATTAAGTCTGAGTGTTTGTCTACCAACTCGAAGAACACAGAGTATCCAGTACAGAAATTGGTACAAGAAGTGGCTGATGCTAAAAGAAAAGAGAATCTGGTGCTAGAAGGTAAAGTGTTATAAAGCTAAGAGAATTTAGTAACAAGAAGTAGAAAAGTATGATCATTGCTGTGATGTGACTGAGTGCCTTGATGAAATGTTTTTGGGAGAAACATGGAGAGTTTGAAATCTGGGCTGGGAAAGCCTTGCATCTTGCAGATGGGACCTAGCGGCCATTCTTACTAGAGCTTGTGAGAGAGTAATGATGAGAGAGATGAGACAGGGATAGGCATCTCGATGGTCCAGAGGAGCAGAGACTGTATTGGGAACTAGACAAGGGAAAAAGGGAGATGATACAGGGATTCTTCCAGGCTCTCATGCTGTGGTAGAGGAATGATGCTAGAACATGTGGAGAGGATTAAAGCAAGATTTATTTGAAGGGAAAGAGAAAGGACCTCAAGGACATGGAGCCTGCGGGACAGGGGAACCCATCTGATACTGGCAGGCCCGGGAAAAGTGGCTTTTCTTTATCAGTTAATTTAGATTCTTTAAACTTATTGGGACATTTCGCGGCCGGGAGCCACGGAGTGAAGAGGGGTGGGGGGGGTGGGGCGGGAGGAAGGAGGAAAAAGCAAGAAAAAACAATAAGGGGGGCGGGGGGCGGGCCCGGCGGAGGGGGGAGGCGGGGAGGAGCGGGGGGGCGCCGGCAGGAGAGCCGCCTGGGGAGAGAATGTTGAATTGCTTGGCGGAAGCCGTGGGGGAAACGCTCCAAGGGGGAAGACACATCCAAATCCCTCCCAGGATAATCAAGGGACAGGCCCTGCCAATAACCCAGTAGGGGGGGCTGCTCAATGCACCTCAATAGAGGTTGGTGTATAGAGTTCCCATGTGTTTGGAATCTTGATTCAAGTTTTCCTTTTTGACAATTGTTAAAACGTTGATAGTAAATAAGGCCAACCCAGCTGTGGTGTGGGCTTACTCCTCTTTTTTTTTGTGTAATGGAGTCTTTAAATATTGGTGATTTCTCAACAATGCTTGTTGTTAGGGAATAATGGGATCCCTGGGGTATGAGTAATGCCAAGTCTGAAAAAAGTTCGGTAAAGTTTGACTAGTAAAACAAGGGCCATTATCTGTCTTAATTTGGTTGGGTAACCCTGGGGTGGCAAAGCATTGTAAAAAATGCGATTGTGCATGTTTGCCTTTTCTCCTATGTGGAGAACGCCAACATGCTTGAGAGAATGTATCTATGGAAACAAATACATATTTAATTTTTACCAAATGGTGCATAATAGGTAACATCTGTTTGCCACAACATATTAGGTTTTAGTGCTCAGGGATTAACTCCTGGCCCTGTAAAGTTGGGACTTGGAGAAAAGGTTGACAAAGACTTGCTGGTTTCAACAATTTTCTTTAAGTCCTTATAGTAACTTGAGGGAACCTAGGGAGTAAGACCCTCCAATTAAGATGAATTAAACCAGGTAAGTCAGAGGTTTCTTGAATGTTAAGAGCCCATGTCTCTTGTGAAGCAATTTACAACTAAGGCATTGGCCTGGGCTAGAACCCGGGCAGACCAGAGTGACCCCTTAAAGTTTTTTAAATAATAGGCTTTTCTCATCCTTCTTTTTTTTTTTTTTTTAGGAAAACACATGTTTGTGTTTGTTTATAAGACTACTGCAAAATGTCAAAGCCCAGTTAGGTGGTAAGATAAAATATATTTTCTTCAATTAACAAATATTTATTGAACTTTGTATACTACTGCAAGTACATTGTGACTTTAGTAGTAGATGAAACAGTGATGTATACAACTTACAAATGCTTACAGATACAAGTTGGATTAAAAATGTAAATGGATTTTCTTGGCCTACATTTGGTGAAAGAGTATCTATGACTTAATATTAAGCAGAGAAAGTTGCAAATGCAATGACTTAAAGTTACAACAGGGCAGTATAGGCACTTAATGAACTGAAGCATGGTCAATGTGAGATCAAATAAGTGAGTAAGGAAGTTTACTTTCAAGTATGGTATGGAGTATCCTTGTAATTCCTTTTCTATTTATTAGAGTTTTTTTTATACATTTTATTTTCCTGCTCATACAAACTTAATAGGTACACCAGTTCCCTCCCTTCCTCTCCTCCCCACGAACCCCTTGCTCCCCCTCCCTCTTCAACCCTCTCTCCCCCCATCCCCCAGTGCCTCCCGCCCCAACGCAGAGAGTCCTTTATTGTGCATGCCTGACTCTCCTCTGGCCTCTCCTACAAGGACCCAGTGGCATATCCCTGAACCCTTTCCCGTGTTCCCTTTAAGCATAGGAACACTACTGGGCTGTCAATCCCTTTAGTTCCACCATAAGGGCGATATGGGATTGCTATCTAACCTTATATGACAATTTATTATTCCTGGAAGTAAATTTACAATGTATAGACTGTCAGAGAGAATAGTTTCATAGCTCTTTATTTTCCTTTAATGCCATTATAACTGCCAACAGCTCTTTATACTGAGCTGATCCTGGGTAGGCTGGTATTTTTGGTTTGTATGCTGAATTAAACTTCTGGAGCAAAGGTAGCATAAGCGGATTCCAGTTTTTCCTCCATCTGTGGGACACATAGGGGGCACTTGGTATAAGCATTTAACAAAGAGTTTAGGCTCAGCAAGCGGTAAGCACTGAAGGGGTGTGACCATTTAGATGGGCCATAAGGCAACTATCTCTCCTAAAATCCTTCTAATGCCAAAGCCAACCGGGGGTGATATTAGGCAGCCATTCTACATCAATCAGCCTATAGGGAAAGACAATAGAGTCTGGGTCTTTACCATAGTGTTCACGTCCTTTTTTTTTTTTCCATCATATCTGTTAATTGATCTGTAGTGGTATAAACTCTAGGGGCATTTCCAGGGATGTGTGGATCCATTGTAAAATTTCTCTAACCTGTGATAGAGCTGCTACAAGGAGCCCTTTTCCTGAAATTAGCCATAAGGCAATATGTTTTTCAGGATTGTATTTAGCCAGTTGGGCATCTCTAAGGGCATCCTGGAACTGTTCAATTATCTGATGGTGGCTTTCCTGTGAGGTAATTGTATCTTCAGGCTGTCTGCCAGGGAATAGGTACAAAAGAGTGGTGAGGGCTTTGGTAGAGGTCCCCACCCATGGCCTAAGTCAATTTATCTCTCCTAATAATTGTTGTAAACCAGTGGTAGTAATCTTGTCAGGCATATTTATGAATGGTCTGAGAGGTGATGCCCGCGTAAGTGTCAAATGGGTTCCTAGATCCTTGAAAGGAGGCACTTGTTGGACCTTATCAGGGGCAATATGTAAGTTTCCCATTTTAAATATTTAATCACCTCTTGCATAAGGGATTGTAATTTAGTTGGATCTCTATGTCCAATGATAGTATCATACATATAGACATATAGAAGAATATCTTTATTTTTTTTAGCAATGGTTTAATCAGTCTATACACATTCGTCTGACAAAAGGCTGGACTATTAGCTATTCCTTGTGGGAGCACTAGCCATTCATATCTATGGTCGGGGTCTGAGAAGTCCACAAGGGGACGCACTTCTCCTTTGGATCCATCAGCATCCTGCCACACTACAAGGATGGAACAGAAAAGGCAAACTTTTCGCAATCTGCAGAGTGTAGTAGAATAGAAAAAAACCAGTCTTTAAGATCAATGACCAGAAGAGTATAGTCTGAGGGGATGGCTGTTACCCCAGGGCTGTTATCCCTGTAAGGGGGGTGCCCACAAGCTTCGTCCATTTGTTGATCAGCCTTCAATCTTGTAACATGTGCCATTTCCCAGAAGACATTTTAAAAAAGCACTGGTGTATTCCACACACTGATAGAAGGGCGAATGTGGCCTCATTTTAGCTGTTGATCTACTATTTCTCCTAGGGCCTTTAGTTTCTCGTGGGGTAGGGGCCACTGCTCCACCCAGCCTGGTTTGCCCAGTTCCCATTCCATCTGGGGGCTGCAAGTGGCAGTGGCCCTTAGAATTGGGGGTGAACCCGAGAAACTTTTGGGGTTTTCCCCTGATAGTTACGAAAGTTAGAAAACTTGTTTTCAGCCACTGTTTCTCTTGGCTCCGGAAACGTAGAGGCCTCTTCATGATCTAATAGGTCTTCATAGAAGGCTGTATTATCAGTAGTCAGAATGGCCTGCATTTGCCCCAGGATGTCCTACCCTAGTAAAGTGGCCATGAGCCCTGCGACCACAAGGCGTCGCACTTCTCCTTTGGAGCCGTCAGCATCCTGCCACACTACACAGGAGGCTGTTTCTTCTAACTGTATCTTCCCTCTGACTCCCAGAACTTTTGGACCAGTGGTTAAGACCCATGAAGGGGGAATTCCCTCTTTCCTTAGGACCGTTCTATCTGCCCCAGTGTCTATAAGGCAGTGGAAACGCTTGCCATTAAAAAAGATGCTCATTTTAGGAGAGAGACCTTCTACCAGGGAAACAGTCCAATGAACTTGAGGCCTTTCCTTTCTAGACCAGTCTAATTTAAGATCCTCAGGGGTCTCCCTTTGTAAGCGCCCCGTGGTCCTCCTTTGGTTAATGAGGCTGGAAGCTTCCCCGGAGCTATTTTGAAGGCTTGACTTCCAGATCAAATCTCCATCTACAGTCTTTTCTCCAGTGAAGCCCTTTGCGACACATAGGGCATGCAGTTGTAGGGGGCTTAGCCGCTCCTACCTCCCTCAGTTTCTTTTCCTCATCCTGGGGACATTCCCTCTTGTAATCCCCCATCTGGCCACAACGAAATCAAACTCCATTGGCCCCCTCCTCTCTTGGCGCTGCAGGCTGCGTGCTGACCTTAAGGCCAATGCCTGAGTCACAGTGTCAGCCAGTGCCTTTGTCTGTGTCTCTAGGACCGCCGTGAGTGCCTGACTCTGGTGTTTTTGAGTCCCCACATCCTGGGAAGCAACAATCTAGGTGCCCATGGATCTCTCCTTAAGACCTGCACACGCTATTTTGTGGTCCTCATTCATTCCTTCACATACCAGCAATTTAGTAAGTTGTTCCCTTAGGGAGCCTGGGGGAAGTTTATGATGGAGACTTTTTTCCCCTCAGTCAATCGGTCAATGCACTTGTGGAGGGTCTCTCCTGGTTTTGTGCAATGCCTGCTAGAGGTGCTTCAGAAGGACCTTCATTTAGCTTTTTCCATGCTGCTAACCCTATCAAACGGACCTGATCCTGGTATGGCGCTCCTATGGCAGCTTCCTGGATCCCAGTAGAAAATTGATCTGCGGATTTGGACCGGGGGCTGAGCATTTTGATTGCACTCAGCTTAGACCCTGCATTCTTCTCTTAATAGCGCTGCCAACTTAATGAATGTAGGGCTGGGGAGCACTGCTCTGGCCATATCCATCCAGTCCTTAGTAGTGGAGGTTTGGTGAGGTAGATCTTGAAGGAGGGCCTCGATCCAAGGAGAATTTGGGCCATCCTCTAGAACTCTTTTTAAATCTTTTTAATCCTTTGCTTCCCAGGGATACCATACTGCGGGGAGTATGCCTCCTGGATTTAAGTTAACAGGATAGTCTTGTGCTTGATACGCATCAGCATATGTAAGCTCCAGCTCTGGGTTCCCTGCTCTAGCCTGGCGGGTGCCGTGTGCCCGGGCATGGATACAGGATGGGTTTTTGTGAAGGCGTATGGGTGGTTTTTCTCTAAATCTTCCCCATCCCTTTCTCTCCTGAGCAGAATTAAATCTGGATGCAGGCAACCATTCCCTGTTCTCGGAGCGCTTGTAGCCTCTTCCCGTTGATAAAGGGAGCAGGGCACTCTCTCGCGGCAGCCACTTTCCCACATTATTTTCAGGCTTTCGGAGCGGGTACCTCCCTTCCTTGCCTCGGGTAGGCAGCTCCACCCCACTGCGTTTGAGAAGGGGAAGCTCATACCCCTCGCCAGGATTGACAACTCTATGCTCTGCCCCCAAGCATTTTGCCTCACCCACGGGCTCCCTGAGTGCTGCCATGTTTCGCCAAAGCTCTGCCCTGTTGCCTGCAGCCTCACCGCTGACGCATGCAGCCTCCTCTCCACACCATTTGTAAGCGTTATTTGGCTCCACCACACCTGGAGCCCACAACTTATTCCCTGCACGCACTGTGATGGGGTACAGTCTAATGTGGAGTTGTCTAAATGGCAGACATGTCCACCATCCCCATGCTTTCCTGCACCCTTCCATGGCCCAGCAGAATCCCCGCCCCACTGCTGTGGCTCCTCGTTCCCCTTCCTCCTTCACCTCTGCGTGCTATGCCTGCACCTTCGCATCCGGTGGGCGAGGGATCGCATCAGAAAGGAACCTTATCTTAAGCATGGAAACTCTGGGATAAAATTCTAAGGGAGGCGATATCTTAAGATTTTTTATTCTCCTCTCTGCCTGGATTCTCTATCTTATTCCATGTGTCCCATGAATATATGTTGGACATTTGGGCCCATGGAAATAACTCAAGAGCTGATTCCCACACCCTGGCAATGCCTGTATCTGGGACCACAGGGCGGGAACCAGGCAGCCAATTGTGTCAAAGGTCAACACATCCTTCAGGTTCTAGAGGTCAAGTCCAATGTAACTCAGCACAGAATGCAGGTCAATACCTGAAAGCCAATTAGTGCTCTCTGTAATGTGATCAGGGTAACGCCCAGGACACTAGCTCTCAGCGCCATCTTTATCCCATGTGCTCGGCCATGCCCTGGGGAAAATCCTGGGCGGGCCCAACACATCTGCCACCCCATCAACCGGACACTCAATGGTCCACCTGCTTTCAGAAATTCCCACATGTCCACCTCCCTTCTGCTAGCAGGGACACTGTGATTACCGAGGTCTGGGCTCCTGTGTCCACCTTAGATGGTCTCCAAGGACCCGAATTAAATTGGTCCCACTGGTTTTTCAAGCCACTTTGCCTGCCAAGCATTTTCCCCAGGTTCCTGTATTATGTTCTTAAAGAGCACCCCTACACTTATCTCCTTGAATTTGAACAAAAACTGCTTCTCGGTACTGAGCCTGTGACATTTCTCACTCTCTCTTCCCCAACATGCCAGCGAGGAGATTAGAGAGAAACCAAAACTAAGGGAACCTGGTAAGACAGAGCAGCCCTCATTCTGTAGGGGCCAAAGCATGTGACTGCTTGTGCCCTAGTGGCTCCCTCTCTTTTGGGTATGACAGGAGATTTCACATTGGAAGTAATCCCCAGTCAAGGGGATACTTCATGTCTAGTACTGGGGATCAGCTCAGGACCTGTGGCTAGGCAGATGCGATATACCCATGAAGCTCTCTACACATTTCTGCACCCACAGAGGAGCAGTGCTGCTGCTGTGGACTTTGGCTGTGGAGATGCCCTAATGATCACTCTGGTTGCTGATGAGATAGCCACTTGTGGGGATCCTGAGAACAAGACACTGTCACTGTGGCACAACGAGCTAGGGTCGTACTATGTACAGATACAGACATCACCTCTCACGAGCCCCAGGAAATAATCGGGAGCAGGGGGCTGAAAGAAAGGCAAGAGTTGGGGGCAGGGGTGGAGTGTTGCCTGATGTTTTCCTCTGAACAAACGGCCACCATTTTGTTCTGTCAACTGTTGACCTTCCCTCAGTGACAGAGGAAATGTACATCTGGGCCCACATGCAATGTGTCCATGCACTTGCTTGCTCACCTGCCACTCATGTGGCCTCAAGGAGATTGGGGGAACTTGGGGTCTATAAATGGAATGATGTTAGTTGAGAGACACCTATCTGGCGACCTGGGAACCTATCAGGCATGCTGTGGTGACCTGCCTGAGACTCCTCTCTGGTCCTAAAGTGACCCTCCCCCCTGCTTCTGTCAGTGACCCCAAAATACTTGTTGGTTTGTGTTATAGTTCGCTTGCATAGTTGCTGACAAATCACAAACAAATGGCTTTAACGGAAGAAGTAGTTTATTTTCTCTTACGATTGTTGGTTACAGTTCTGAGTCCAGCTTGACAGGAGAGCAAGCAGCAACACCAGGGCTGAGGGAACATGCCAAACCATCACTACATGACTCCTGAGAGAGGGATGATCTTTATTTGCCAGACCAGCATGTCTGGCCATGTGTACGCAAGGATGCCAACTTCTTCAACTAGCTCTTTGTTTTATATTTACCTGTTCAGGGCCTAGTCCAACCCTCTATGAGTTGGGTCTGCTCCATCAACTAGACAATCTCCTTCAGATTCGCTCTGGGCTTAAATGAACCACTAATTCTTTTCAAATATGCCCAGAGGTGAAACTTTCAACTGTCATGTTGACTTCTGTGTCTAACTATAATGGTTTGTCATGAATTTTTGGTCCTTCATGAACTCATGTGGCATCTCCCCAGGAAAGTAATTCTCAGAACCATGTACCCTACAGTAACCAAATATCTTCTAACCTTGTGTCCTACTGTTCCCAGATTTTTAGGGTCAAAGCCTGTGCTCTGGCAGCACCCACAAGCTAGGCTGTCTTGACCCATGTGGAATGGGTGTCCTCCCATTGTGGCCTATTCAGAGAGGTTGAGGTTGAATAGCAAGCCATGGGAACCTGGGCGCAATCTGACTGTGCATTGGACCTTTGTACATCTGAGAGTTCTACGTGTTAGAACAGCCAAGCACACACAGTTCATTGCAAACACACAACAAAACTTGTGTGAAAATCCCGAGCACAGTGGTGAGACAGCAGCTAGGCTTCTTCAAGATTAAAAGTGCGTAAGGAACATCCTGAGCTGACACTGTGACACGTGAGGGGAGCTGTCGTCTCTCTGCCAGCACTCAGGGTAGGGACAGCATGTCTCCCTGGACCCCCTGCTTCAAAGGGTTGCTCTCTGTCCCTTCCCAGCACCTCGGTAGTAGAACTCAGGAGTACCCTCCCTTAGTCCCTGCCTCAGCAGAGATTAGTTGGCCTTATTGTCCTAAAGACCATCAGGGACGACACTAGGCCTGCCTGTGTCCCCTGGAGTTATGAGTGAGACAATGATGAAAGCAGGCTGTGTGTGACACCTGCCCAGGATTCAGGGGAAGGGCAGGGGCTGCACAGAGGTCTTCTTGGATGAGTGGACATCTGAGCTCAGTTCTGAAGCATGTTGGAGACTTGGCCAGGTGGAGGTGTGAGGAGAGCATCCAGGACCCACACAGCAAGGAAAGAGCTTGAGGAGCCCAGGCCTGGTGCCTGAGCACTGCTCCCCTCCCTCTGCTCTGCAGACCCTACCCATCTTTCTCTTCTCCGTCTGACTTGTAGAACTCGTCTGTTAGGCCTGGGTATTCCCCAGGGTGTTGTGTCCGTGGGACCAGCATCCGACCTCTGAGCTTCTGCCCAGCTTGTTGCTCCTTGCTGTGCTCTGGGACAGGGTTTCATGGAGGCTGGGCTCAAGCTTGCTGGTGCTGCTGATCTTGAAATCCTCATCTGCTCATCTCCTGATCTCCAGCCTCCACCCCCCCAGTGCTGGGGTCCCAGGTGTGGCCACCATTGCCACTTTGAGGAGGGGGCACACTCAGGTGCTCAGCCAGGCCTTGGGAGTCTATGTATGTGCCTCAGCCTCCCAAGGGCTGCGGTTACAGGGCTGTGATGTCTGCTATGGCTGATTGAGTCGTAAATGATGGTGGAGAGTCGTGGTAGGATAGAGTCTGGGGAGCAAGTACAGGGAGACCCTGATGTCTCACCTTATTAGTGTCACCCCCCCAATGTCACTGCCACCTCAGGTGTCAGGCAGCCTGAAGTTGAAACTCATAGTGATTCAGAATCATAAATGTCAATTGTGTCAAAAGACACCATCAGAGTTGTATGTTTGAGAACCTGCTTAAAAAAACCATTTGGATGGCTTAGACCCGGAGCTCCCCCTGGGGAGAAGGAAGCTCCTGTGGCCCCCTGGGGACTTCCCATCTGCTCTTTAGTTCCTTTCCAGGGCCACGGTTATGTGGCTGCATTTGTGACTGGCTACTGGCTGGCTGAAAGGGGATTCCCTTTCTGTGCCCAGCAGCTCTGCTCTCTCCCTTGGGGCTGCAGAGGCAGGGAGGGGCCTCTGCAGTCCATGGTCTCCAGCAGTCACTGTGAGGATGGTGGGCTCTGGACTGGGAGCACCAGGACTTAGGGTGACTCTGCCTGGAGCACACAGGCAGACAGGCTGTGAAGCAGGAGGGAGCACGGCAGGAAAGAGACGTGCAGCGGGCAGGATGGTGGAATCCTGGATACAGTCGTGGGCGAAGGTGGCGTGAGTTCCTCTGCACATGGGTGACAGTGTCTAAGGATGAGAAGCACTCAGTTTCACTCTCCCCAGAGTCCATTTCTTTCAGGGTTTGATTAAGTTCCAAAGTGTCTCTGTTAAGCTTTTGACCTGTTGATCTATCCCATGTTGAGAGGGCGGTGTTGAAGTCCCCAAGAATTATCGTTTGGTAATTGATTTCTTGCTTTAGACGCTGTAGGGTTTTCTTAATGAATGTGGAGGGGCCCGTATTGGGTGCATATATGTTCAGTATTGTGACGTCTTCCTGGTGAATTGTACCTGTGACTAAAATGTAGTATCCATCCGTGTCTCTTATAATTTTCTTTGGTTTGAAATCCACTTTGTCTGATAGCATAATGGCTACCCCTGCCTGTTTTCTGCTTCCATTTGCTTGTAGAATTGTTGACCAGCCTTTTATTTTTAGAGCGGCAAGGCACTTTTTTTGGGAGGGGACTTCATTTTGAAAAATAGTGCTACATTGGTTCATTATAGTCTGTTTAGAACCATTTTGGATAAAAGTAAAAAGGCCTAGATAAGTGAAAGGAAGAGCATTTGTCTTAAAAAACAAAGGAAACCCACGTGAAAAATCTAACACTATCTTGTTTTTGAGTATCTGGTACTATAAAATAAGACATCTTACTCTGATTTTAGTAAACTTTTTTTGTCCTGTAGTATAAGCAAATTAGGAAGGCAATTAGAAAGGAAGCAGTAGTTGAATTAAATTTATAGTAAGGATAGTGACTAATGTCATGATTTAAAGACAAGGGACCAAAAAGTTTAAAAAAGTAAAATTGGTGTATTATTATTGAATTATACTAACAAATGTGGCACAGGCCTACATTTTGTCAATGTTTCTGTAAGAGGCTCCATCATAAAGTTGAACTGTAAAATTATTTTTAAAATGTAATATATAGAACACAAAATGAATTTTTAGCAAACTTTAGGAAATTCTTGTTATAAATTACTCAAAATTTATAAACAAATCCCCCTAACTTGCATTTTGTTTAAAGTAATAACTTTATATCATACAAATAAATTCAAGTATGAAAAGTGCATTATTGCAGTAATACCTCTTGCAAGTCCAAAATTCTTGGTTTATAATAAAATTGTAAAGTGTTTTAAAAAAAGTAAAATCATCAGTGCCACCTACTGTAAAGTCCAATATCTTCTGTTGCTCAACAAGTTGCAGAGAAACATGTCTGGAGGCAACATATAATTGAAAAGAAACTACTTTGTGTTTTGACCATTTAACATTATTATCTCTAGGATTTTCTCCTTTCCAAATAGAAATTCACATCCTCTATAATGTTCCTTGCAGGTCAGCCATTCTGTGCAGTTGCCACTTGCATATTTCCAAATCATCATCTTCTTCATGTGTTCTCTTCAAACTTCCTGTGGTACCAGAATGAACGGATAATGATCTTTCTATCTGGAGTGGTGACATCATCTGTATTGTTAATTTTGCTAAGTAGATGGCTTCATATTCCTGAAGTTGGTGGACAAATCCAGCATTAGGATTAATACAAAATCTTCTTTCTTGGACATAAGCAAATGCATCTCTGTATTTCATCCCAAATGTTTCCATAATATATGCAATAACAAAGGCAGCACTTCTGGAGATACCTGCATTTCCATGGACAAGAACTTTTCCTCCATTCTGTAAGCTCTCATCAATAAATTCTTTAGTCATAGGGAAAAAACGTATTATATTTTCTTTTTTTTTTTTTTTTTTTTTTTTGTGTGTGATCAATTGATGTTTATTTTTTTTTTTTTATTAAAAATTTAATTATACATTTTAAAATTTTTTACCAGTTCCCTCCCTCCCCCCTCCCCTTCCCCCAGTGTCTCCCCCCCAATTCCCAGAGAGTCCTTTATTGTGTGCGCCTAACTCTCCACTGGGTCCTCCTCTCCGATGACATATAAGGACCCAGTGGCATTTCCATAAGCCCTTTCTCTTGTTCCCCTTAATCATAAGATTACTACTATGGCTGTCAATCCCTTGCCTCCAGGGGTCTCGGTGCCCTTAACAGATGCTAGACTTTATGAGGGCAACAGTGCGCTGGACATTGCGCAGGGCATGCAAAGTTCCATTATGATTGCTTTGGCCCCAACTATTGTTGAGAATCTTGCAAATCGTTGCTCCTCCCATCCTTTTGCTCTTACAATCTTACCGCCCCCTCTTCCGCAAATGTCCCTGAGCTCCAGGATGGGGAGAGATTAGGCTGTCCTAGTTCTATGTGATTGATATAGAGTCTCTGAAGTTCTGGATTGTGGTTTGTTGATTTTCTTTTGCAGTTTTTCTGCTCCTGCAATTCCCTTCACTCCATTCTGCTGGGCACTGTATGTCACCCCCTGGCCAGAGACAAAAAGCTGTTAAACTGGAGTCTTGTTGTAATAGCACATTCAAGGGTAGATTCAAGGGTAGGCTGCGCGCGTCGGCGTGGAGCTATTTAACCCGAGGGCAGCTGGGGCGGGGCCCGGGCACAGGGGGAGGTGCTCCTCGTTCCCTGGGCCCCCGCGCGGCTCCGGCTGGATGGCGGGAGTCGGAGCCGGGTCCCCGTGGGCTGACCTGGGGTCCTAGAGCGCGCGTTGAGGCCCGGCTGGATCTCGCCTACGCGTCCCGACCGGTATTATATTTTCAACTGGATTATCTGCAATATCCAAGACTAAATATCTAAATAACTGTTGAAAGTTTGGTTTAATAAAGTTTGCTTCAATATTCTGCCGTATACAAATAATATGGGTTATCCCATGTTTCTGTAATATAGGCAGCTTGGTTTTCATAGCAGAAGAATATGGGCCTAAGAACAATCCAGGTAATATTTCCTGCATCTCTCGTCTCATAGGATAAGTCCACTCCTCGGCGTCTTCCTTGCACTGCGGCAGCGAGGGGAACTCCAGCTTCACGTCCGCCATCGTCCCCGGCCGGCGGCGGGCTGGTGGTGCGGCGGGCGAGCGAGCCGACCCGCCCGACCCTCGGGATGGCAGGGGCGGCGGCGCGAGGCCCGGCGGGCGGCGGGCAGCGGCCTCACGACCAGCGCACGCACACCGGGGGGCCTCTGCGACTCCGCGGGCGGCGGCGGCGACCGCGGGCTAAATGAGGGAAGGGCGGCGCGCGCCCGGCCCCCATGCTGCTGCCTTCTCCCTCCGCCAGTCTCCGCGCCGGATCTCCAAATCTTTAGCAAACATAGGTTTACCTTTCACCATCTGTATAACAACACATTTTACAAGAGGTTGACAGGGTGTTCTCAATCTCACCCCAGCTCATTCCAAGCATCAGACCATATTGGGAATCAGCAACTGAAAGTTTACTAAAGGAAAACAGTACAAGATCCAACAGGACATGAAAGGTCTCCATAACCTGCATCAATTGCTTTCTAAAAACATAGGGTGTACCGTCTCATGTGCCTTTGTATACTCTATAGTTATTCTCCCTGAGCCAACACCCTGCTTCCTCATCCTGGGTCTCATCCCTGGGGATTTCATGCATCTCCCCATCTTTCATGAGGCTGGCTCAAGCTGCTGGGCCCTGCCTACAGTCAGCAGTGAATGAGCCTCTGCTTGTATCTAAGGGGCCCTGAGGAGACACTGTGGCTTTGGCTTCAACAGTTGCCTCTCCACCAGCCATACCTGGCTGCTATGAGAACCCTGGATCTAGCACATTCCAGGCTGGCCCCACAGCTGCAGAAACTCTCACGATCTTTGCCTTCACGTTCCTGCACGCTGTGGGGTCCTGAGTCAGGCAAAGGATTCATGTTTCCAGCCTATCTTTTTCTAGGAGAGAAATGTACACAGTTTACTCTGGGGGGTTATTTCCCACCCCTGGGACCAGCATAGACTTCATTCACATCGCCTTAACATTCTTTCCTTCTGTGAGCTGTTGCTCAGCTTTCCAAGCTTTCCAGAACGTCCTAGCACAGCACCTGTCGATCTTCTTCTTAGGAACTCCAGCTTTACACAAATCTTGCCACATCTGCCTTTGATCGACATGACCAGACCCCTTTTTCTGTTTGGTCCTTTTCCTGTCTCCTCAGTATTGCTTTACCCCTGTGCACACTTGATTTACATGTTGGGTTTGATTTACATGCTAGGTCAAGTCACTCAGGTCCAGCAGATCCTCCCCAGCCCTGTGACATCGCATCCCAACAGGGGCTCAGCAAAGTCACTCAATCACTATGTCACTCCTGAGGTCCCAGGTGAACTAACTACTTTCTTAATGCCCTGTAAACACAGTTCCATCTGGACGTGCAAACTGGGTATCAAACTTTGGCGACTCTTATTCCTACTTCCCTCAGCAATGCCTGTCCTGTAGTCTTCATTTCTTGACATTCCTGGGCACCTCAGCAGGTAATAACCATATGTTCCTAACTGCTCAGATGAGACAGTCAAGGAGGGACTCATTCCCCTCATGCTCCTCAGCTTATGCAGTCTTTGTCTTGTCCATGTCTCTAGCGGGGATGGACGGCCATGCTACGCAGTTTCCACAGCACTAAGGCTAATTTGATCCGATTCCTTGTTCCACAGCCTCACTAGCCAGGTTATGATGGTCTCTTTTGTTCCTTGCTTAAAATTCTTGCATAACTCCAGGGGAACAGATGCTGTGTATTCCATGACCACCACAGTTTCTTGAACTGGACCACGGCTAAGGCCTCCATTGACATGCTGAACCCTACATTTCACCCTTATCTCTATCAGAGCTCTGACATGTGGGGACTCTCCTATCAATCTTCTCATCTTCCTCACTCTCTGATCGTCCCCGTGGGCTGCCAAGCTTTTGGATCCCAGGTAAGCTTCTACACCACAGATCTAACTTGCACTCTTTATTCCTTTGGCCACCCAGTCATTAGAAATGACACACAGGGCTAGAGAGATGGCTCAGGGCTTAAGCCACTGCCCTGCAAGCAGAATGTCCTGAGTTGGGATCCCAGGTCCCAGGTACAAAATGCTGGGGATCCCACATGCCAGGTAATAATGCTGGGTGTATATGGCAATGGCCTGCGTTTCTGGCCCTGAAAGGCAGAGCCTGGGAAACTCCAGAGCCAAACCAAGAGCAGATGGTGCAATCCAGAGTTGGCAGTCATCACAGACTCAGATGCTGCTCTTACAGCTCACAGCCGAGGCCAGGGACCTGTGCAGCCACATGCTGATCGCCTCGACCCTGTTGCGCTGCCTGCAATGACTCTAGAATTTGCTCTACACCCTCAGCTGCTGCTACGGTGTCTCCAAATGCTCGTGGTGGGTTCACAACTCAAGCAGGCCCTCTGCACCATACCATACAGACGGGGACTGCCAACAGGGTATTTCCCCCCCCCACATACTCTGCCTCCAGTGGTCTCAACATCAGCTACTTACTTCACTACCCACAGCAGGACCCACTTGAGCACCACGAGAGCCAGAAAATGGGGAAGGATGACCATGTTCCCATGGATGCTTCTCCCACAGGCTGCCCAGCCTCAGCGGCAGGTCTGGTGGACATAGCAAGAGCCATGCACTCAAACCTGCCTGTTGCAGTTCACTTCATGGTTGCTGACAAATGACCATCGAACAGCATGAGGGAACAAGGGGTTTATTTTCTTACAGATACTCAGGTTACAGTCTGTCCAACTTGACAGGAGAGCATGCACCAACACCAGGGCCTAGAGAACTGGCCACATCATCTCTAAACAATGGCTGAGAGAGGAACTATCCTTACTTGCCAGACCAGAATGTCTAGCCTAGTGTACACAAGGATTCCAATCTTCTCAGCCAGCTCTCTCTATTTTATCCCAGAGCATAATCCCACCAGACAAGGGCTGGGACTTCCCCATCAGCTGGACAATCTTCTACAGGTCTGATATGGTACTAACTCAATGACTAATTCTCTACAAATGGGCCCAGAGCTCAAACTCTCAACTGTCAAGTTGACACCTCTGCCATCTGTCTTTTTATGTCTTCCCCAGGAAGTCTCCTCCCTCACCCAGACACGATGGTGCCAGCAAGGTTTCCTGGCAGACACCAGTCAGGCCTCTTCTGCTCTAGCGCTCCTCCCACACCCTGTAGCACACTGGCTACACATTCCATTCTTCCGCAATTAAAGTGACACTCTGCAAAGGATGCAACATGCAACAGAATTAAAGATACAGCTCAGTAAAACGTTAGCAAACTTCCAAACATATAGAACGTATGCATATGGCAGATTTATTGCTTTTTACTTTAGGGTTCTCCCATGCTCAATGAAAATGCAATGTAGCTTTATGGAGTTCAGGAAATAAGATGAATGATCATATGGTAAGATCCAGTTTACATTCACTCTGCCCCTGAGCAGAGAAGCATCTCGTTTGCTGTTGCTAGCATGCTCCAGGGAAACACAAAGCTCTCTAGAGAACAGACACTGTCAGCTGTGTTCAAGTTCCTTGCCTCAGCCATGGAGAAACACAGTGGAATTCCAGGGTAGGCCTGATTTGTCCTCTATGTCCCCATAGTTTTGGTTTCTTTATAATCTCCTCGCTGATTGGAGAAGAGAGAGTAGGAAATGGCAGAATCTCAATCCTGAGAGAATTTTAGTTCAAATACAAGGAGCTAAGTGTAGGACTGTACTTTAAGGATACAATACAGGAACCAGGAGATACTGTTTGGTGGGTACACTATTTTGCAAAACCAACAGGAACAACTGAAATCCAGTTTTTGAGCCCAACTAAGATAGACACAGCATCCCAGACCTGGAAAATCCCAGTGCCCCCGCCAGCATATGGGAGGTAGACATGAGAGGATCTCTAGACTCTGGTGGACCATTGCATATCCTGGTGCTAGGGATGCATACACATGTCCCCATATCCAGCTTCTACATGGGCTCTGGGGATCCAAAGTCAGGTCTTCCTGCTTTTACCACAGACCCTTCATGCTCTGAGCCATCTCAGCCCCAGCAGTAAAAGGACTTTGTGATCCCGAAGACAACACGCAGTAGCCATGATATTTAACTTGAGATCACACAGATGACGTTTCTCCATTAGAAGATGTGCAAGGTGACCCAAGGGGATTTCCAACGATCTTCATACCTCAACTGTGGGATGAAAGTGAGATCAAAATGCCAAAGTAGGCTGCAGCAAACTGCCATGGTTTGAATTGGAGCTCTCCCCCACAGGTTGGGTGTTTGAATCCTTTGCTGACGGCAAGGTAGTGACAACTTTGAGAGGTGAAGTCTTCCTGCGGGACGACATGTGACAGGGGATGGGCCTTGATATTGGTTAATTCCATACTGCTCCCAGGAGAAGACTATTCTAGTAGTATGGAACTAGCATGCTCAGAGAGAGAGAGACAGACAGAGAGACAGAAAGACAGAGAGACAGAGAGACAGAGACTCCATAATGAATCTCACTTCAGCCCTTTTAAATTCTCCCAGTCACCATTCATTTTCTGTCACAAAGGACTGTACCTCCCCTCTGGAACTGTACATTCCTTTCACTACAGCAGAAAAGGCAGAGAAACATTAGATCTCCTCTTCCCAGTTTCCTCAAATTTTAGATAAATCCACTTTCCTTTCCTATGTTTGTCGCCCTCTCCTCTCCTCAGTTCAGGGAGACAAGATACAAGGGTGTGGGGTCCATGTGCCTGCAGGCAGCCAGGAGGGGAACTCCTGGCACAGTGACCTCAGCCATCAGGGCATTTCTGTGGCTGCAGGTCCCTGGCTCCTTGCTGGTGTGTCCTGCGCTGTGAGCACACAGGACAGCCTGGTGAGGAGGAAGTTGTGCTTGGGGCCAGGTCTCCTGCGTGCAGAGCTCTCTAGTGGCTCTGCACGGCCATGGACAGAGCCTTGCAGTCCAGCCCTGACCTGGCTGCTGTATGCAAAACTCCGAGGACAGGACCTCCCCAGGGGGACGGGCACAGCCCCTGAGCTCTCTGGGGTCCATGCCTGGCACTTGTGAGGAAGGCACTTGTAAGCCAACATTTGACAGCTGAGCCAAGCCGGCTCCTGCACAGGTCCTTTGCTCCCCTCTGGGCGCTGGGGACCCCTCCACCTACTGTCTCTTCCACAGAGCCTGCTTGATGTCTGCCCACCTCCCTGTGGCGGCTGAGACCAGGGCCATGGCTGGACTCTCTGGAGCCATGCTGCTGCTGGCCTCCACTCTCCTCCTCATTCCCTTCTGTGGATCCCAGAGTGAGTGAGCCCAGTGCCCAGAGCACAGCCCTGACCTCTGCAGGTGGGCCCTAGGATTACAGGAGTCAGGGCAGGGCTGGCCAGCACTCTGATCCCTCACTTTCTGTGACTTCTTCCAGGACTGTATGGCAATAAAGTGGGCAGGCATTTCACTGTGGAAAATGGGACAGGAAGGCTCCAGGGGATCCGCATCTACAAATTCGCTCCAGTCTTAACAGGGTGAGTACTGCTGTCACCTGGGCTCCCCACAACACCCCCGATTGAGCCCTCAACTCGTGGCTTCTTTGCGGGAACCTAGAGGATGCATTGGCTTCACACCACAGAAGTCCCTTCCTTTCTGGGTTCACCAACTCATGCAGAATATGGAAGAAGCTGAGGTTAGGAAGAGTGGGGAATAGTGGGGGTACCTTATTGAGCTTCCTGGCTTTGCCTGGAGCTTCAGTTGCCAGTGTCCTCTGCCTCCCTCAAGACACCACCAGGCTCAGCACATCTTGCCTGGCTGGACTCTTTGATCAAACAACATCTCTGTCTGCAGAGGCTTTGAGGACAGGCTCAGTGTGGCTTGTGGCCCCCTTAGGGTAGAATGGGAGGAGGCTGCAGATAGGGGGACTGCACAGAGATAGGTTGAGAGGCCTTGCTGGTAACACCTGGGATCCAAGCTCTCAAGGGAGGAGTTTAGAGGATTTCAGAAAGTTCAAGGCCTGCCTAAGCCACTCAGTATGTCAGACAAGGTTGGCTAAGAATGAGGCCCTGCACCAGACACACCCGCATGAACACTGGCCTAGTGTTCTAGAGACCTCTAGAGAGGTCTGCACTTGGCTACCGGGGAGGCTGAGGCAGGAGAATCTCAAGTTCAAGGGGAGCTTGGTCAACTTCACAAATTTTGTCTCCAGAAAATTTTGGTAGAGTCTGGAGAGATGATTCTGGGCTTAAAGCTCAGTGGAGTACTGGGAGATGGCTGTGGGGTTAAAGCTTTTGTCTCACAAGCAAAAGGAACTGAGTTTAAATCCCCAGATTCCATGTAAAAAATGCAGGACAGAAATAGCTGCAGCTTGCAAATCTGGTCTTGTGAGCCAGACCCTGAGAAACCCCAGAGCAAAGCAAAAATGAGGTGGACCAATCCAGGATGATTCCCAAGGTCACCCCAATAGAGACTGGAAGGAGTTGCTCCCAGGCCAGGCTGACACTTGAGAAACGTCACCTGTGTGGGGGAAGAAGCTTTTCCTGAGAAGCTTGCTGGCAAGTGGCCAGGGGAGGAGCTGGCAGTTCTGAGGGCTGGTGTGCTGTCTCCACCTCTCCCTAGCATCCAGCTGATGTATGGAGGTACCTGGAGCAAACTTCAGGGCTACTATAATGAAAAGGAAGAGCTCCTGCTGAAGGAGGATGAAGAAATAATTGAAGCGGAAGGAAATTACGGAATCGTCTGCATACATTCACTGACCATCTTTACCAATAAGGGGCGCAAGGTCACCTTAGGGTCAAAGGGACGCCATAAGTTCCGTGAATCAGCTCCCCCTGGTCAGCAGCTGCGGAGTATCTTTGGCAGGAAAGTTCCTCGCTGCGTTGAGGCAATTGGCTTCAACTGGGGAGTGATATAGGAGGGGTAGATGCAGTGGAGTCAGAACAGGCAAGGAAGAGCTTGCAGAGTTTCTGAGATTCCCAGGCAAGAGATGGAGACCCACTGCGGGCTGACCAGCAAGCTCTCGACCCAACTCAGGGTCACCTGCTCTCTGCCAAGGCTGCCCACAGCGTCAGGATGAGACCAGGTAACATGAGCTGGAATGCCCCAGGCCCAAGAGACTCTAAATTCTCCAGTCAAATAAAGTTCCTGCATCTCTGTGACCAGTGTGGTCCTGTCCTCAATGGCAGGTTCCAGCTTCTTTGAACCCACCACCTGGGGACCCTGCGCACTTAGGGCCCTGAGAACACCCGTCACCCAGGGAGAACAAAGATCTTGCCTCGCCCAGAAGGACACCAGGGTCTGGAACGAGGGCAGCCCCCAACCAAAGCTGAACCCAAAGCCACACCTGGCCCGTAAGGCATCCTGACTATGGGATCCACATACCATGTCCCCTGGGGACAGGGGCCAGCTTCACAAAGGTCTTGCACAGCCAGGGCTCACTGCCTCCCAGGCTTCTCCTGGGCCTCCAGCACTCCAGCCCCCTCCAACCCTCCATCTTCTTCCCTGCCCACCAGCCTCTCACAGAGTACAGACTGCCTGGGTTGGTGGCATTTTATCTTTCTGATCCTATCTCATTCATGGTTCTCAAGTGCTAGAGATGGCAGACAGCTGTGCCCGGCCTGAGACCTCCCAGAGCCCTGCCCTGCAGACAGGCCTTCATGTTGCTGGGTCTCTTCCTTGGCCCCTGAGAGCTGGTGTTCTGGTCCTGGAGGGCGGTGTAGTTCCCAAATTTGTCTGTGGTTCTACACACACACATACACACACATGCTTATGCACAATTGAATAAATAATAAAAAATTAAAAAAAAAAGAACATGCTTCTCAGGGGTGCTGGGCAGAACTGTTGAATCTCAGTAGCCACTGGCTCTACTATGCCTTCCTCCATTAAGACTCAACCTCCTGAAGATGCCATGACCTTTCCAAACATCAATTAAGGATTCAAACACATGAACCTTGGGGAATAAATAATATTCTAAAAGGGATTAAAAAATTAGTCTGAAACAAAATTGCAAATCATCTGTGAAAAGTTCAAATAAGGTACGAATGGTAGCTTCAAGTCCAGCAGATGAGTCTCTGGCTCAAATCATCTCAGTTCCAAAGTTCTTTTGTTAGACCTCTCTCGCAGTTCTGCCCAGAGAAGAAATCACTTTCTTGGGCTGTGATTCCTTCCTTATATTATTTTGAGCTGGCTCCTCCCATGATGCCCAGCTTTCCTTGGAGGTTGTCCCACGTTGACTGTGGCATCTCTGCCATCTTCATGTCTCAATGGCAAACAAGCTTTAACTCTGCTTCACAAAATGGCTTTTTTTGGCGCCTGCGCAAGTTTCCAATCCTGCCACATACTGCCTGTATTCAACCCCTCTCTGAAACTTAAAGGATTGACCCATGACCTCTACTCTCTTCCATCTTGGATGCCTCCAAAATCCATGCCATATGAATGAGACTTGCGTTGGAGACTGTCCTCCTAGGTTTGTAGCTGATTCAACTTCTCTGTGCTGACACTGATAAGAGTCTCTCTTAGGCAATTGCTTCTGAGGTTGAAGAGACTATTGCCTTGGGACTTTGACATTCAGCACTTCCTTTCCAGAAGAATGTGCATTCTTATGTTTGGGAGCTTTTTGTCAGGATCCTGCCCTATAATGAAGCCTCTTCTAGTGTCCAAGTGAAGAGCAGGCTTCAGTTTACTAAGGGGCTAATATGCTTTTTTGCTGTCTTCTGTCTCTTTACACTTGCTGTCACATTTTTCGTCATCAAACCTCATAGTTCTTATTTCTTTCTGTCTTATTTCTTGATCTTTTCATCATAAATCTGAACAAGAGCACTATAAAACACCCACACCACACAGGTAAGACCACATTGCCTTGTAACTTCCTTCACCAAACTCTTGAATTCTATTTCAAGCAGCTTTGTGGGCAAGGGCAAAACTTGATCAAACTCCTGCCAACACATCACTCAGAGAGAATAGTTTCTATTTGGCAGTTTTAGAATAAAGAGGTCTGTATGGGTATGTTCTTGAAGGTCATCTCCCACTGCTGGGATATCCTAAAGGAGCTTAACCTGCCAGTCAGGTGGAAGTGGCTCCAATTCTCTTTAGAGATAAAGTGTCCATCTTCCCCCAATGCTCTGTTTAGGAAAGGATATGGAGATGAGCTCCTCAAATGCAGAGAAGTTAAGTTCCTCAAAAGAATAGCTTGGTCCTGAATTTGACTGAGTCAACCACATTGTGACCACACTATAAAACACAGAGGGAACTAAATGTCCCAATGAGATTTAAAGAACCTAAAATTAACTGATAAAGAAAAGCCACTTTTCCTGGGCCTGCAAGGCATCAGACGGTTCCCCTGTCGCTGCAGACTCCATGTCCTTGCTGTCGTTACTTTTTCTTTTCAAATACATCTTGCCTTAACCATTTCCACATGTTCTGGTGTCCTTCTCCTAACCCAGGAATATAAGAGCCTGGAAAGAAACCCAGTATCATTTCCCTTTGTCCCAATACCAGTTCCCAATACAGTCTCTGCTCCTCTCTGGACCATCATAAGATACATTTCCACTGTCTCCATCTTTCTCACCATTAGTCTCTATCAAGCTCTCATAAGAATGGCCATCTAGGTCCCATCTGCAAGACGCAAAGGATTTCCCAGCCCCAAACTCTCCATGTTCCTCTCAACAAACATTTCCAAAAGCACAGCAGTCACGTCACAGCAATGATCATCCTTATCTACTTCTTGTTACTAGATTCTCTGAGCTTTACAACCGTTCATCTTCTATTACCAGATTTGCTTAGTCTCTCAGCAACGTCCTACTCCTCAGAACCAATTTCTGTCCTGGATATTGTGTATGCTTCTGGTAGACAACACTCACACTCAGTGAAGTAAAAGGGGAAAAAGGAGAATTATTTGAATTACAGTTGCAGAGGGGAAGTACATTCCATTATGATAGAAAATGTATGGCTGACTAGAAGCATTTAAGGGGGTATAAGTGACATCCATCATGGATTCTCTCTCTCTCTCCCTCTCTTCTCTCTTTCTGAGAGGGCTAGCTCCTTACTTTTAGAGCAGTTATGTCCTAGGAGCAGGGTGGAACTATCAAATCTCAAGGCCCATCCCCTGTCACATGCCATCCTCCAGGAAGACTTCACCTCCCAAAGTTGGCACTACCTTCCCATCCGCTAAGGATTCAAACACCCAAGCTGTGGGGGAGAGCTCCAGTTCAATCCATGGCTGTATGTTGCAGCTTAGTTTTGCATTTTGATTTCACCTTCATCTCACAGTTGAGGTATGAAGATCATTGGAAATCCCCTTGGGTCACCTTGCACATCTTCTAATGGAGAAAATTCATCTGTGTGATCTCAAGTCAAATATCCTGTCTACTGCGTGTTTTCTTTCGGGTCACATAGATTAAGATTTTTAGACCTTTTACTGCGAGCATGGCTGAGATGGCTCAGAGCATGAAAGGTCTGTGGTACAAGCAGGAAGACCCGACTTTGGATCCCCAGAAAAGTTGGACTTGGGAACAAGCGCCGGCTACCACAACAGCAGGAGACTCAAGGGTCCTCCTGATTCCGGAGATTCTATCATGTCCATGTCTCATCTGGTTGTAAGGGCACTGGGATTGCCCAGGTCTGATATTCTGTGTCCATCTTAGGTGGGCTCCAAGAACCTGAGTTCATTTGGTCCCACTGGTTTGGCAAGACACTTTGCCCACAAAACCATTTCCCCAGGTTCCTGTATTGCATCCTTAAAGTGTACCCTTACACTTAGTTCCTTGCATTTGGATTAAAACTTCTCTCAGGACCGAGCCTGTGGCATTTCTCATTCTCTCTTCTCCAACCTACCAGTGAGATTAGAAAGAAAACAAAACTAATGGGACAGGGAAAGACAGAGCAGCCCTCGCCCTGGAATTCCATTGCCTTTCCTGATGGCTGAGGCAAGAAACTTGAACACAACTGACAATGTCACTGTTCTCTAGAGAACTTTGTGTTTCCCTGGTGGCATCCCACAGGGGCATGACAGCCACAGCAAACAAGATATTTCTCTGCTCAGGGGCAGAGTGAATATCAGCTGGCTGTTAACCATATGATCATTCATCCTATTTCCTCAACCCCATAAAGCTACATTTCATTTTCATTTTGCATGGGTGAACCCTTAAGTAAAAAGCAATAAATCTGCCATATGCATACATTCTGTGTGTTTGGAACTTTGCTCAAAGTTCACTTAGCTACATCTGTAAAGTCTGTTGCATATTGCATCCTTTGCAGAGTGTCACTTTAATTGTGGAAGAATAGAAAGTGTAGCCAGTGTGCTACAGGGTGTGGGACCAGCGCTAGAGCAGAAAAGGCCTGACTGGCATCTGCCAGGAAACCTTGTTGGCACCATGGTGTCTGGGTGAGGGAGGAGATTCCCTGGGGGAGTCCTATGTAGACTCTTGTAAATAACACCAACAGATTCATTGGTCCCAGAACCAAGAATGGCTTGGGGAGTTTCATTGTTGGACACAGGTGTGAACATGCCAATTGAGGGTTTTATCTCTGGGCACATTTGTAGAAACTTAGTAGTTGACTTAGGCCTAGAGCAGACCTATAGGAGATTTTCCAGATGATGGGGAAGTCCCAGCCCATGGCAGTGGGATTAGGCCCTGGGATAAAATACAGAGAGCTGATTGAGAGGGTTGGCATCCTTGGTTGGGTACACTTGGCCAGACATGCTGGTCTGGCAAGTAAAGATCATCCCTCTCTCAACCATTGTGTAAAGATGGCGTGGCCAGTTCCCTCGGCCCTGGTGTTGGAGTATGCTCTGCTGTCAAGCTGAACAGACTGTAATCTGGTTATCAGTATGAAAACAAGCGCTTTATTTCCTGAAGCCGCTCTATGGTCATTTGTCAGTAACCATGAAGTGGATTGCAGTAGGGAGGTTTGTGTGCAGGGCTCCTGCCTTGTCCCACAGACCCTTTGCTGAGGCTGAGCAGCCTGTGGGAGATGCATCCATGGGAACATAGCTATCTTTTCCCACTTTCAGGCTATGGTGGTGCTTGCATGGGTCCTGTTGTGGGTAGTGAATCTTGTAACTGATGTTGAGCCCCCAGAAGGCAGAGCATGTGTGGGGGAATCAGCTGGTTTCAGTCTCCACCAGTGTGGTGTGGTGTAGCAGGTAGAGGGCCTGCTTAGGTGTGGACTCACCACTGGGTAAGGAGAGACCATAATGAGGTTGAGGGTCTGGAGCAAGTTCTTCATTCATTGAAGGAAGTGCAACAGCGATGAGGGTATCAGCAGGTAGCTGCATAGATCACTGGCCATGGCTGGGAGCTGTGAGAGAAGGATTTGAATCTGTGATGGCTGCCCACCCTGGATAGCACCACCTACTCTTGGTTTTGCTCTGGAGTTTCTCAGACTCTGCCTTTCAGGGCCAGGAATGTATGCTGCCACCCTTTGCACCAGCATTGTTACATGGCACTTGGGATGCCCAGCATTTTGTACCTGGGACCTGTGATCCCAATTCAGGACTTTCTGCTTGCAAGGAAGCAGCTTAAGCCCCAAGCAATCTCTCCAGCAAGTGTGTCATTTCTTATGACTGTGTGGCCAAATGTAAAAAGAGTGCAAGTTAAATCTGTGGTGTAGAACCCTGCCTGGGATCCAAAAGCTTGGCATCCCATGAGGAGGATCAGAGAGTGAGGAAGTTGAGAAGATTGTGATAGAAGAGTCCCCACAGGTCAGAGCTCTGATAGAGACAAGGGGGAAATCTAGGGTTCAGGACATCGATGGGGGCTTTAGTGATGGGCCAGTTCAAGACACTGTGGCCATCATGAAATACCCAGCATTTGAACCCCTGGAATTATGCAAGAGCCCATCACAGCCCGGCTGGTGAGGCTGTGGGAAAAAAGGGCGGATGGAATTAGCCTGAGTGGTGTTGAAACTGAATAGCAATGTCACCCATCCCCCTAGAGACAAGGACAAGACAAAGATTGCATAAGCTGAGGAGCATGCGGACGATCAGTCTTCGTTGACTGTCTCATCTGAGCAGTTGGGAAGACATGGTTATCACCTGCTGAGGTTCCCATGAATGTGAGAGAATGAACACTACAGAAGAAGGACAGGGATTGCTGAGGGAACTAGGAATAAGAGAGGGAAAAGTTTGATACCCAGTTTGCTGGACAAGATGGAACTGTGTTTACAGGGAATTAAGAAAGAAGGTAGTTGGGCTTGGAGAGGTGGCTCAGGGATTAAGCCTATGCCTTGAAGGCAGAAGGTCCTGAGGTCAAATCCTAGACCCCACGTATAGACACGGGGTGGAAGCGGGGACGTTCTGCGTTTCTGGTCCTTGTAGGGTGGAGCCTGTGAATCCCGGGGCAGAGTAAATGAGGAGGTGGATGCGGTCCTTGGAGGTTCCTGAATTCGTCTGTGGTTCTACAGACACACACATACATACAAACATGTACATATACACATGTGCACACAGGCACAATTGAATAAATAATAAATAATAAAAAAATTTAAAAAAAGACTAGAAGATAGTTCACCTGGGACCTCAGGAGTGACATAGTGATTGAGTGACTTTGCTGAGCCCCTGGTGAGGTGTGACCTCACATTGCTGGAGAGGTTCTGGTGGACCTGAGTGACTTGGACCAGCATGTAAATCAGGCCCAACGGGTAAATCAAGTGTGCACAGTGGTAAAGCAATACTGAGGAGATAGGAAAAGGACAAACCAGAAAAAGAGGTCTGGTCATGTCGATCAAAGGCAGATGTGGCAAGATTTGTGGAAGGCTGGAGTTCCTAAGAGGAAGATCGACAGGTGCTATGCTAGGGAGGATCTGGAAAGCTTTGAAACCTGAGCAACTGTTCACAGAAGGAATGAATGTTAGACAATGCAGATGAAATCTAAGCTCATCCCAGGGGTGGGAAATAATCCCCTGAGAATAAACTGTGTACATTTCTCTCCTACAAAAAGATAGGCTGGAACCAGGAATCCTTTGCCTAACTCAGGACCCCACAGCATGCAGGCAGGTGAAGGCTGTGGTGCCAGCCCAGAACGTGCCAAATCCGAGGTTCTCCCAGCAGCCAGTATGGCTGGCAGAGAGGCAGCTGTTGAAATGACAGCCACAGTGTCACCTCAGGGTCCGTTAGATACAAGCAAAGGCTCATTCACTGCTGACTCTAGGTAGGGACCAGCACTTTGAGCCAACCTCATGGGAGGTGGGGAGATGCATGAAATCCCCAGGGATGAGATCCAGGATGAGGAAGCAGGATGTTGGTTCATGGAGAATAAGAATAGATTACACATAGTCACATAAGATGATACCCCATGATGTTTTTCTTAGAAAGCAATTGATGCAAGTTATGGAGATGATACTGTAACAGTCAGGATCAGAACATACTGTCCCTAAATACACATGGTGCATATGTCTTCCATATTCTGTGGCTATGTCTCTGGTAACACATGCGATCTCTGGAGGTGACTTTGATTTTATCACTTGTGTTGAAGTTTTTAGACTTTCAGTCCACAAGAAAGACAAACGGGGTCCCAGGGCGAGGGGCGTCTCTGCCCTGTGTGTCCCTAGACTGAGGCAGTCTGTCCATTCTCCTTCAGAGGCTCTGAATTCCTTGCTTCTCTACAGTGGCCACTGAGGACAAATGAGTTTATCTCGTGTGCCCCTTTAGCAGTGAACCTATTCCTTATCAGTGCTCCCCAGCCTCAGGGGGTCTTTATTATTCACTAGTTATGGACTAGTTGTGACCCCTGGCTGACCTGGCACTTGTTGAAGTGACCAGGCGACCTCAAACGTGGGACAAGCCTCTGCCTCCGCGTCCCATGTGCTTGACCTACTGACGCTTGCCACCGCGGTCAGCTCTCCAGTCACTTTAGCTGTAGCAGAACCAGAAGTTCCCCTCCTGGGACTCTTGAGAGGTTCTGGTTACAAGTCTGTTTCTCTGGAACCTCTCTCTGTACTAATGTCTGTATTACCCAGGGTTCACCAGGTATCAGGATCCACAGCACAGGAGTGGGATTTGCCTCCTTGGCATACACACATGAGGTCAGTCTGCAGCATGGAAGGCCGACCAGGCAGGCAGCTGCCCAGTCCAAGAAGTTCCATGCCTGATGTTCCCAGTGCAGAACAGGGAGCCTGGACCAATAGCTGCACACAGTTGATAGTTCCTCAATGCTCATGGTCCTGCCCGGCAGGGCTATTCTTTCCCGTGAGGTTTTTGCATGAGTTCTGAGAACTATGTGCAATCTCTTCTCAGAGATCAGCTAACCCTTTGGTTAGTGCCAGGCTTTACTTTTTCCCTTCTCTCAGCATGAGACTCTTGAGGCAACTCCAGCTTCTTGAATTCCATTTTTGTTGTCTGCTTCAATGGTGTGGTAGCCAAGGAGAAGGACACAAGAGGGTCTTTGGAATACATTCCTGAGCCTGGATATAGCTGGACGCGTTAACCACCTGTCAGGAAATCTGGGGACCAGAGTTTGACACCCTGAAGTCCTCACATTGAAAAGATAGACCTGATTTCTGAAAGTTGTCCTCTGATCTTCACCCATGAGCCCTTGCGTGCTACCACAAACCTTTTAGAATGTTGTTCTTCCCAGCAGCACAGTTTCATGACAAGATGGGTTGAGATTTTCCCCACACACCCGAGGGACACATTGGGAAGACCTACGGAGACTCTGGAATTTTAGCATGGCCGCTTCAGACCTGAAGTGTGCTAGTGATTAGATGTGGCTCAGCTTCCATTCCTAAAGAACATGGACACTGTACTTCTGTTGCTCACTCCTGGAGGATCTGGCATCTGTTGCACCTGTGGCCCAGCCAGGAGAGGGACAATATGACCAGAGGCATTCTCACTCCTTCTTTCCTCTCTCACATGCCGAAGCAATGGGTTCCAGGGAATTGGAACATGCCCAGGAATCCTGCTTTGGCCAAGGTCTATGCTAGAGCTGTGGGGTCAGCCCGTGGAAGACCCTGCCTCCCCGGAGGAAACGCCACAAGGTGCCGACAACTTCAACCAATGTCTGCTACTTTCTGACTTTAGTTTCTTCATTTCTGAGACATTCTCACACTTTGGCACAAAAGCTGGGGAAAAGCCAGGAGTCTTCTTGGCTCCAGTGTGGACAAAGAGTAGACAAATCCACGTTCCTGTATCGAGTTCGTTCCGCATCGTTTCTAGAGTACAACAGGGTTGTGAAATACACAATCTTGGGAACAAACTTGGTGAAGCCAGCATCTCTCATTTGGGGCAGTCAGCCAAGAGGCTACTGTGAGCTTCCCTGATCCCTGTGGTGGAATGCAGGAAATTCCTAGTGCTGAGAGTTCTCACTGCTCCCTCCTTCCCGAGTATTGCTGGGGTATGAAAGCTGACACACCAAGAGGCAGAAGATGAGGGCTGATGATGAGTCCTGGTTTTGTACACAACACCCTGACTGTGCAGCTGTGATTCAGGGAGTTCCTGGTCAGCCCCTGTGGTCTGCATCTTGCTTTATTTCTTTTCTTTTGTGCCAATTTTTAAAGAAATGCCATGCTGTTGAGGATTGAGCTAGGCCACTTTCTGGATGTCTGTTTGGGGATGTCAGAGTAAGTTCATTGTGTTTGGCAGCATGATTCACTCTATTTGTGTGGCAGTTACTCTTTCTGCTGCTGTGAGACACCACTCAGAGAACCATCAACTTAAGGGGAGTAAAGGTGATTTATTTGACTTGTTTCTAGAGGGAGATCCTGTCCATCATGACTGAAAAGGCATGGCCCCCTGGCAGAAGCTGGGGAATTCATGAGTCACATCTTTCATAGAGACAAGGAGATACAAACTGTAATAACCGGCTTCTCATGGGTGCAGGGCAGAACTAACCAACCTCAATACCCACTCTGAACCATGCCTACTTCCATGAAGGCGCCAGCTCCTGAAGTTGCCATGACCTTCCCAGATATTGATGAAGGATTCAAACACATGAATCTTGGGGAATAAATAATATTCAAAGCGTGACATCTCCACCCCTATGCCATACAACCTCCTGACTGCTTCCTGATGCAATCAGTACTAATTTGGACTTGAAAGAAACCAACATAGTCAAAAAGTCCAAAGTCCTGAGGCGGTTGGGGAGGGGCCTCTGGGGGAGCGCGATGGCGCAGTGACAGGCACCGCGGAGGGTGCTGCCCAGGCGAGGATGGCAGAGGGGCCCGAGGAAGCCCGGAGCCGCCCTCCCGGGCAGGACGACGGTGGAGGAGACCACGAGCCGGTCCCTTCCAGGCGAGGCCCTCCAGCCGCCGCCTCCGCCCCCCGCGCTGGGGCCGGCCCGCCCGCCGAGCCCCAGGCCCCGGGCCGGCTCTTCGCGCCCGTCGTCGCGGCCACGGAGGAGCCGGAGCCGCCACGCGAGCTCGGGAAGCGCCGGGACGCCGGCCTGGACGCGGGGCCGCAGGAGCCCGCGGGCCGCGCCGCGCCCGAGGCGGCGGGGGCGCGGGACCGGCCAGCGCTGCTGAGGGCGCGCGAGTACTCGCTGCAGGTGCACGAGTGGCTGTGGCAGTCGTACTGCGGCTACCTGACCTGGCACAGCGGCCTGGCCGCGCTGTCCTACTGCGGCCCCCCGGCCGCCGCGCCCGCGCCCACGCCGCCGCCCCCGCAGCTGCCCTTCTACCAGCCCTTGTACTTCCTGAGCCCCGCGGCTGTAGGGCCCGAGGCGGAGGCGACCCCGGGCATCGCGGCCCCGGGCGCCCTCGCCGGCCTCAGGCCCCGGGCTACAGAACAATGTTCTCAGTATGTGCGCAGCATGAACAAAGAACTAGTGCTTCAGTGTTCTCAATGTAAATGTAAATTCTGTTTATGTGCAGCAAACTCAGTAACTGACTCATCATCATCGAGCCATTAGGGCAGCTGCGAAGTAGCAACAGCTTGTCAGGAACTGTTGAGAAGCAGGGCGTCTCAGGCGACTGCAGTTTCTAGAAACTCACTGGGGCCCCCGGAAGTGCTTGGCGGAAGGGCACCTTTGGGTTGCCCCACTTGTGATGCAGTGCTCCAGGTGGCTGTATGGTACTCAGTTGGGTGTTGTGAGCTTTGTTTTATTTCTTACTCTCCCCAACTTTAACACTATTTGATCACCCCAACCCCAGGGGGAGGGGAAACACTACGTTGTATTACAGTTCAAAAGTCAATTGCTGAAGGGCTCGGTCTTGAGTGTTTTGGGTCTTAAGCAGCAGATGTGTTCTGTGGTCACTGCTTTTGAGATAGAGTTTACTTTGACATTTAAAGCTGTGAAGGTATATTTCATGTCTACGAATGTCCTTAATATCTTAACTGTAAAATTTTATAAACCATGCTTTTTGGAATTTAAATCTAATAGAAAGATTACTAAGTAGAGCATTCACTATAGCCCGTGAAAGAACGCTGTCACAATGAAGACTCCTTTCTAATTATACTAGCAATTCTATACTAGCAATTGGGAACTGTTATATAAACTTAGCATTTGGTATTGACGAGAATTCAGGTAGAAATGCCCTTCACTCATGAGCACTCCAGTTTGTTGCAGTTAAAACATAAATTATCAAAATCCAACTGTAGGTTCATGTGATATACAAGCCTGTACAGAAGTATGTCTTTATCCTCAGTGCATGACAAGGAGCAAAGCCAAAATAGGGGTGCAGGCTTTAACAGCACCTTGGGACTGACTTGGGAGATTAAGACCTTGTGTTCTATTGCCATTATTAAAACAAGGGAGGTGCCTTAGCCAGGAGAATCTCAGTACCCATCACTAAAATACCATGTATTCTGAGGCTCATGCTGGAGTCCATCCAGGTGGGCTTTAAGCAAGAGAGTGCTGTGACCATTAGAGAGCAAACTGAGTGGCAGCCAGTGTTGGTATAGTACAGGGCAACACCAATACACACCTGACCCCTCAACAGTGTTTGGAAAAGGCCACTGCAGACTGGGAGTCTTTAGGTCTCAGGAGGTGGCTGTGCCTCAAGTTTTCAAAATGATGTGAGTGTTTATTATGAGAGTGTCAGACACTGTCCTGTTCAAACAGGCTGACCACTAGTCTTTGCCATTCTCAGCCCTGTAACCAAAGGCCGAACCAAGTTCATGTCAACTTGCGTGTTTCCTTGTAGTTCATCCTAGTAGGACTCAAGTCCTACAAGGGCCTGATGGCCCATCCTTGAAGAAAATTCAGCATCCTATTTTTAATAATTCTGATGTCACCAATTTGTATTTTGTTTGAATAAATATTGGTCCACAGTGTAAAAAAAAAAGTCCAAAGTCCAAAGCTTCCTGTAAAATGAAAAGATAAATTACCTACTTCCAACATACAATGGCCCAAAATGAACATTTCTGTTCTAACAAGGATTAAAAAATCAGCCTGAAACAAGACTGAAAACCATCAGGAAAACTTGAAATCCTGGAGCTTCAAGTCCAGCAGATGAGTCTCTTGCTGAAATCTACTCAATTTGAAAGTGCTTTTGTTAGACCTCTCTAGCCATGCCACTCGGAGAACACATCATTTTCTTGGGCTGATTCCTTGCCTACATTCTCTTGGACTGGCTCCTCCCATGTTGCATGACTTTCCTAGGTAGATGTCTGACGTTGGCTATGGCATCTCTACCATCTTTGTGTCTCAGTGGCAAACCAGGCTTTAACTTTGCTTCACAAAATGGTCTTGTTTGCCCCTGTGCAAGTTTCCAATCCTGCCACATACTGCCTGTATTCAACCCCTCTCTGATACTTAAAGGATTAGTCCATGACCTCTACCCTCTTGCATCTTTGATGCCTGCAAAATCAGTGCCACATGGATGAGCCTTGGGTTAGAGATTGGCCTCCTAGGTTTGCAGCTGATTCAGTTTCTCTGTGCTGACACTGATAAGAATCTCTCTTGGGCAATTGCTGCTGAGGATGAAGAGACAATTGCCATGGAACTTTGAAATTCAGCACTTCCTCTCCAGAAGCATGTGCTTTCTTACGTGTGGGAGCCTTCCCTCAGGATCCTGCCCAGTATGAAGCCTCTCCTAGTTCCCAAGTGAAGAGCTTCCTAGAGCTCTTTTTTGTGTTCCCCTTTGGTATAGGATCTCTTTTGTGGTGGCTGTTAGTCTCTTGCCTTTACAGATTGTAGTGCCTGTGATCCATGCTAGACTTTGGGGGTTCAATGATACGTTGGTCATTGTGCAGGTCATGCAAAGTCCTATTATGATTACTTTGGCCCTAACTTGTATGGAGTATCTTGCATATCGTTGCTCCTCCTCATCTTTAGGCTCTTGCAATCTTACTGCCCCCTCTTCCGCAAATTTCCCTGAGCTTTAGGATGGGGAGAGATTAGGCTGGCCTGGTTCCAGGTGGTTGATGTAGAGTGTCTGATTTTCCGAATTATGGTTTGTTGATTTTTTTTTTCAGTTTTGCTGCTCCTGCACCACCCTTGGCCCCATCCTGATGGGAATTGGATATCATCCCCTGGCCAGAGGTACAATGCTGTTAAAAAGGAGTCTCATTGTAAGAGTAGATTCAGAGATAGATGGAATAAGAGTAGGAGACGGCTGTGTGTGTGTGTGTGTGTGTGTGTGTGTGTGTGTGTGTGTCAGTCTCCCATTGCAGGATGGTTACCTTCTACCTGACAGACTCTATGCCCTCCCTTTCTGGTGAGATCATACCCCATCAGACGCAAGTGACCAGTAAGGAGAGTCTGCGAGCCCAACCAGATCCTCCATCAAACTCTCGAATTCTACTTCAGTCAAGCTTTGTGGGCAAAGGCAAAACTTGATCAAACTCCCTGCCAACACATCATTAAAAGACAATAGTTTCTATTTGGCAATTTTAGAATAAGGAGGTCAGAAGGGGATGTCCTTGAAGGTCATCTCCCACTGCTGAGATATGCTAAGGGAGCATATCCTGCCAGTCAGCAGGAACTGGCTCCAATCCACTTCCAATCCAGTCATTTCTAATGACTGGGTGGCCAAAGCAATAAAGAGTGCAAGTTAGATCTGTGGTGTAGAAGCCTACCTGGGATCCAAAAGCTTGGCAGCCCACGGGGACGATCAGAGAGTGAGGAAGATGAGAAGATTGATAGGAGAGTCACCACATGTCAGAGCTCTGATAGAGATAAGGGTGAAATGTAGGGTTCAGCATGTCAATGGAGGCCTTAGCCATGGTCCAGTTCAAGAAACTGTGGTGGTCATGGAATACCAGCATCTGTTCCCCTAGAATTATGCAAGAATTTTAAGCAAGAACAAAAGAGACCATCATAACCTGGCTAGTGAGGCTGTGTAACAAGGAATCGGATCAAATTAGCCTTAGTGCTGTGGAAACTGAGTAGCATGTCCGCCCATCCCCGCCAGAGACAAGGACAAGACAAAGGCTGCATAAGCTGAGGAGCATGAGGGGAATGAGTCCCTCCTTGACTGTCTCATCTGAGCAGTTAGGAACATATGGTTATTACCTGCTGAGGTGCCCAGGAATGTCAAGAAATGAAGACTACAGGACAGGCATTGCTGAGGGAAGTAGGAATAAGAGTTGCCAAAGTTTGCCCCTGGAGGCAAGGGATTGACAGCCATAGTAGTGATCTTATGCTTAAGGGGAACAAGAGAAAGGGCTTATGGAAATGCCACTGGGTCCTTATATGTCATCGGAGAGGAGGACCCAGTGGAGAGTTAGGCGTACACAATAAAGGACTCTCTGGGAATTGGGGGGGAGGCACTGGGGGAAGGGGAGGGGGAGGAGGGGGGAGGGAGGGAACTGGTAAAAAATTTTAAAATGTATAATTAAATTAAAAAAAAAAAAAAAGAGTTGCCAAAGTTTGATACCAGTTTCCACAACCAGATGGAACTGTGTTTACAGGGCATTAAGAAAGTAGTTAGTTCACCTGGGACCTCAGGAGTGACTTAGTGATTGAGTGACTTTGCTGAGCCCCTGTTGGGATGCGATGTCACAGGGCTGGGGAGGATCTGTTGGATCTGAGTAACTTGAACGAGCATGTAAATCAGTCCCAACATGTAAATCAAGTGTGCACAGGGGTAAAGCAATACTGAGTAGACAGGAAAAGGACCAAACAGAAAAAGGGGTCTGGTTGTGTCGATCAAAGGCAGATGTGGCAAGATTTGTGTAAAGCTGGAGTTCCTAAGAGGAAGATCGACAGGTGTTGTGCTAGGAGGTTCTGGAAAGCCTGGAAAGCTGAGCAACAGCTCACAGAAGGAAAGAATGTTAAGGCGATGTGGATGAAGTCTATGCTGGTCCCAGGGGTGGGAAATAATCCCCCCAGAGTAACCTGTGGACATTTCTCTCCTACAAAAAGATAGGCTGGAAACATGAATCCTTTGCCTAACTCAGGACCCCACAGCGTGCAGGCAGGTGAAGGCAAAGATCGTAAGAGTTTCTGCAGCTGTGGGGCCAGCCTGGAATATGCTAGATCCAGGGTTCTCACAGCAGCCAGGTATGGCTGGTGGAGAGGCAACTGTTGAAGCCAAAGCCACAGTGTCACCTCAGGGCCCCTTAGATACAAGCAGAGGCTCATTCACTGCTGACTGTAGGCAGGGCCCAGCAGCTTGAGCCAACCTCCTGAAAGATGGGGAGATGCATGAAATCCCCAGGGATGAGACCCAGGATGAGGAAGCAGGGTGTTGGCTCAGGGAGAATAACTATAGATTATACAAAGGCACATGAGACGGTACCCCCTATGTTCTTTTTAGAAAGCAATTGATACAGATTATGGAGACCTTTCACGTCCTGTTGGATCTTGTACTATTGTCCTTTAGTAAACTTTCAGTTGCTGATTCCCAATATGGTCTGATGCTTGGAATGAGCTGGGGTGAGATTGAGAACTCCCTGTCAACCTCTTGTAAAATGTTTTGTTATACAGATGGTGAAAGGTAAACCTATGTTTGCTAAAGATTTGGAGACCCATGTAGAAATCATACAGTTGCATCTGAAGGAAAGATGGTGTATTTGTCAGGTTCTCTAGGGATGCCCAATCGACACAATGAATATATATATATATATACACACACATATACACACATACATACACACATACATACATATATGTATTTATGTATACACACATACATACATATATATGTGTGTGTATATACATATATGTATTTATGTATACACACATACATACATATATATGTGTGTGTATATACATATATGTATGTATACACACACATATACACACACATGGAATGTATTGAGTTGTCTTATAGATATGGCCAAGGTAGTCCATCGATGGCTTCCAGTAGCTGCTCAGTTCGGTAGTCAATGTGTGATGGCTGAAGGCTGGAGAAGGTTGGACTAGGCCCTGAACAGGTGAATAAAAAACAGAGAGCTGGTTGAGGAAGTTGGTATCCTTGCGTACACTTGGCCAGAAATGCTGATCTGGCCAATAAAGATCATCCCTCTCTCAGGAGTTACGTAGTGATGGTTTGGCATTTTCCCTCAACGCTGGTGTTGGTGCTTGCTCTCTTGTCAAGCTGGCCTGAGAACTGCAAACAGGAATCATAAGAGAAAATAAGCCACTTGTTCCCTTAAAGCCATTTGGTGGTGATTTGTCAGCAACCATGCAAGTGAATGATAACACAAACCAACAAGTGTTTTGGGGTCACTGACAGAAGCAGGAGAGAGGGTCACTTTAGGACCAGAGAGGAGTCTCAGGCACGTCACCACATCATGGCTGGCAGATTCCCAGGACCCTAGATAGGTGTCTCTCAACTAATATCACTCCACTTATGACCCCAGTTTCCCCCAATCCCCTTGAGGGCACATTGGTGGCAGGTGAGCAAGCAGGTGTATGGACACATTGCATGTGTGCCCACACGTACATTCCCTCTGTCACTGAGGGAAGGTCAACAGTTGACAGAACAAAATGGTGACCGTTTGTTGAGAGGAAATCATCAGACAACACTCCACCCCTTCCCCCAACTTTTGCCTTCTTTCAGCCCCGTGGTCCACATTATTCCCTGGGGCTCATTAGAGGTGATGTCTGTATCTGTACATAGTACAACCCTGGCTCATTGTCCCACAGGGACAGTCTCTTGTTCTGAGGATCCTCTCAAATGGTTATCTCATCAGCAAGCAGCGTGATCGTTAGTGTGTCTCCACAGTCAAAGGCCACAGCAGCAGCACTGCTGCTCTGTGGGTGCAGGAATGTGTAGAGAGCAGTTTGATGGGCATATCACATCTCTCTAGCCACAGGTCCTGAGCTGATCCCCAGTACTAGATGTGAAGTATCCCCTTGACTGGGGATTACTTCCAACGTGAAATCTCCTGTCATACCCAAGACAGAGGGTGCCACTACGGCACTGGCAGTCACATGCTTTTGCCCCTACAGAATGAGGGCTGCTCTGTCTTACCAGGTTCCCTTAGTTTTGGTTTCTTTCTAATCTCCTCGCTGGCATGTTGGGGAAGAGAGAGTGAGAAATGTCACAGGCTCAGTACCAAGAAGCAGTTTTTGTTCAAATTCACGGAGATAAGTGTAGGGGTGCACTTTAAGGATGTAATATAGGACCCTGGGGAAAAGGCTTGGCAGGCAAAGTGGCTTGAAAAACCAGCGGGACCAATTTAATTTGGATTCTTGGAGACCACCTAAGGTGGACAAAGGAGCCCAGACCTCGGTAATCACAGTGCCCCTGCCAGCAGATGGGAGGTGGACATGTGAGAATCTCTGAAAGCAGGTGGACCATTGAGTCTCCTGTTGATGGGGTGGCAGACGTGTTGGGCCTGCCCAGGATTTTCCCCAGGGCATGGCCGAGCACATGGGACTAAAGATGGCGCTGAGAGCTAGTGTCCTGGGCGTAACCCTGATCACATTATAGAGAGCCCAAATTGGCTTTCAGTTATTGACCTGCCTTCTGTGCTGAGTTACATTGGACTTGACCTCTAGAACCTGAAGGATGTGTTGACCTTTGACACAATTGGCTGACCAGTTCCCGCCCTGTGGTCTATTGTATGTATAAGCTCTTTTGTTACCCCCAATAAACTGAGATTTTGCTCTGACAAACTCCCCGTCCATGGCCGAGTCTTTGGAGGGTTGTAGTGGAGGTGTGGGTGGCCAGGCTTACGTTTCCTCATCATCACAGCCTGGAGCTGTGTAATCGTGTGAATGAGTGCGTGAGTCGGTGGAGACGCCACGTCATGGGTATTGGACTCCTGCAATCTGGTACCCCGTGTGAGGCAATTTCTAGGTCGGACAAAGTGAATTGGGAGTCTCGAGGTAAGTTTTGACTCTTAGTATGGGTAATGCGTCTTACAAGATTGACCCAGTGCCATCAGCACTAAAATCTGTATTAAGATGCTGTGGTTTTGAAATCCCAGATCCAGGCATTGCCAAGGTGTGGGAATCAGCTCTTGAGTTAGCTCCATGGGCCCAAATGTCCACCATATATTCATGGGACACGTGGAATAAGATAGAGAATCTAGCCAGAGAGTGAGAAAAAAAATCTTTTTTTTAATTTATTCAATTGTGTGTGTATGTGTGTGTGTGTGTGTGTGTGTGTGTGTGTGTGTGTGTGTGTGTAGAAAATGGGCAAATTCGGGAACCACCATGGACCGCCTCCACCTCCTCCTTGTTTACTCTGCCCAGGGATTCACAGGCTCCTCCCTACAAGGACCAGAAATGGAGGCCACCCCTGCTTCCACCCAGTGTCTATACCTGGGGTCTAGGATCCAAACTCAGGAACTTCCACCTACAAGGCAGAGGCTTAAACCCTGAGCCACCTATCCAGCCCCGAGAAAAAAAATCTTAAGATATCACCTCCCATGGAATTTTATCCCATGGTTTCTGTGCTTAAGATAACGTTCCTTCCCATGATCCAGCACCCACAGGAGGCGAAGGTGCAGGCAGAGCAGGCAGAGGGGAAGGAGGACGGGACCGAGGAGCCATGGTGGTGGGGCGGGGATTGCACAGGGCCATGGTCTATTCAGAGAAGTTGAGGTGAATACGAAAAGACAGGAATCTGTGCGCAATCTGGCTGTGCATTGGACCTTTCTTCATCTGAGTGCCCTACGTGTTAGAACAGCCCAGCTCACACAGTTCATTGCAAACACACAACAAAGCTTGTGTGAAAATTCCTAGTAAGGCTGTGATAGAGCAGCTATGCTTGTTCAAGGCTAAAAGCAGCATAATAAACATCCCAGGCTGACACTGTGAAGCTTGAGTGGAGCTGTCAGCTCTCTGCCAGCACTCAGGGTAGGGGCAGCATGTCTCCCTGGAGTCCCTGCCTCAAAGGGTTGCTGTCTGTCCCTTCTGAGCATCTTGGGAGTATAATCAGGTATACCCTGCATTAGCACCTGCGTTAGCAGACACTAGAGAAGCCTGTTAAGGCCTTATTGTCCTAAAGACCATCAGGGACTGCATTAGGTCTGACTGTGTCCCCCTGGAGTCATGAATGAGACAATGATGAAAAGCAGGCAGATGGCTGCATGTGGCACCTGCCTAGCATTCAGGGGAAGGGCAGGGGCTGCACAGAGGTCTTACTGGAGGAGTGCACATCTGAGCTTCGTTCTAACTTATGTTGGAGACTTGGCCAGGTAGAGGTTTAAGGAGAGAATCCAGGACCCGCACAGCAAGGAAAGAGCTTGGGATTTCCAGGCTTGGTACCTGAGCACAGCTCACATCCCTCTGCTCTGCAGACTCCATGCATCGTTCTCTTCCACTACTGACTTGTAGAACTCGTGTGTCAGGCCTGGGTATTCCCCAGGGTCTTGTGTTTGTGGGACCAGCACCCGGCCGCTGAGCTTCTGCCCATCCTCTTGCTCCTTGCTGTGCTCTGGGACAGGCTGTCATGGAGCACAGGCTGGGTTCAAGCTTGCTGGTGCTGGTGACCTTGCAATCCTCATCTGCTCATCTCCTGATCCCCAGCCTCCACCTCCCCAGTGCTGAGGTCCCAGGCGTGGCCACCATTGCCACTTTGGGGAGGGGCACACTCAGGTGCTCATCCAAGCCTTGGGATGTCCATGTATGTGCCTCAGCCTCCCAAGGGCTGCGGTTACAGGGCTGTGATGCCTGCCCTGCTGATTGAGTCTTAAATGAAGGAGGAGAGTCGTGGTAGGGTAGAGTCTGTAGAGCAAATACAGGGAGACCCTGAAGTCTCACCTTATTAGTGTCACTTCTCCCCCCCACCCCCTGCCCCAATGTCACTGCCACATCAGGTGTCAGGCAGCCTGAAGTTGAAACTCATAAGGATTCAGAATCATAAATTTCAGCCTCATTTTGGGGGCTTCCTCAGAGTTGTGTGTTTGAGAACCAGTTTATGAAAACCATTTGGAAGGCTTAGAGCTGCAGCTGCTCAGGAGAAGAAGGAAGTTCCTGTGGTTGCCTGGGGACTTCCCATTTGCTCTTTAGTTCCCTTCCAGGGCCATGGCAATCTAGATCAGCTAACCCTTTTGTTAGTACAAGGTTTTAATTTTTCCCTTCTCTCAGCATGAGACTCTTGGGAAACTCCAGTTCCTTGAGATCCATTTTAGTTGGCTGCTTCATGATCTGGTGGCCTAGGAGAAGGACACAAGAGGGTCTTTGGAGTATGTTTCTGAGCCAGGGATAGCTGGATGGGTTAGGCACCTGTCAGGAAATCTGGGGCCCAGAATTTGACTCCTTGAAGTCCTCACATTGAAAAGACAGACCTGATTTCTGAAATTGTCTTCTGACATCTGCCCATTAGCCTCTATGTGCCACCTCATACATTTTAGAATGTTGTTCTCCCCACCAGCACAGTTTCATGACAAGATGGGGTGTGATTTTTCCCACACACCCGAGGGACACATTTAGATGTAGAGAGACTCTGGACCTTTAGCATTGCCACTTCAGAAACCTGAAGTGTGCTAGTGATTAGACGTGGCTCAGCTTCCAATCCTAAAGAACATGGACACTGTAGTTTTCTGGCTCACTCCTGGATGATCTGTCATCTATTGCACCTGTGGCCCAGCCAGGAGAGGGAAGATATGACCAAAGGCATTCTCACCCTTCCTTCCTCTCTCACATGCCTGACACAAGGGGTTCCAGGGAATTGGAACATTCCTAGGAATCCTGCTTCGGCCAAGGTCTATGCTTGAGCTGTGGGGCCAGCCAGTGGAGGACCCTGCCTCCCCGGAGAAAACACCACAAGGTGCTGACAATTTCAACCAATGTCTGCTACTTTCTGACTTTGGTTTCTTCATTTCTGAGACGTTCTAACACTGTGGCAAAAAAGCTGGGGAAAAGCCAGGAGTCTTCTTGGCTCCAGTTTGGACAAACAGTAGACAAATCCATGTTCCTGTACTGACTTCGTTCTGCATCATTTCCAGAGTACATCAGGGTTATGAAACTACTCAATCAATGAAATCGTCTGAACAAATTTGGTGAAGCCAGCATTTCCAATTTGGGGAAGCCAGTGAAGAGGCTATGTACTGTGGGCTTCCCTGATCCCTGTGGTGGAATGCAGGAAATTCCTAGTGCTGAGAGTTCTCCCTGCTCCCTCATTCCTGAGTATTGCTTGGGTATGAATGCCAACACAAGAGACAGAGAATGAGGGCTGATGATCAGTCCTTGTCTTGTTGTGCTCAACACCCTGACTGTGCAGCTGTGATTCTGGGAATTCCTGGTCAGCCCCTGTGGTCTGCACCTTGGTATGTTTCTTCCCTTTTGTGCCAATTTTTCAAGCAGTGCCATCCTGTTGAGGATTGAGCTAGGCCACTTGCTGGATGTCTGTTTGGAGATGTCAGAGGAAGTTCATTTTGTTTGGCATCGTGATTCACTCTATGTGTGTGGCAGTTTCTCTCTCTGCTGCTGTGAGATACCACTCAAAGAACCATTTACTTAAGAGGAGTAAAGACGATTTCATTGACTTCTGTTTCCAGAAGGCAGATCCATCCAGTCCATCATGGCTGAAAAGGCTTGGCCAGCTGGCAAAAGGTGGAGGCAGCCTGAGTCACATCTGTCATCGAGGCAGAGAGATCCAAACTGTAAGAACATGCTTCTCTGGGGCTGGAGAGGTGGCTCAGCGGTTAAGCCTCTGCCTTGCAGGCGGAAGGTCCTGAGTTCGGATCCTAGACCCCACGTATAGACGCCAGGCGGAAGCGGGGGGTGGCCTGCGTTTCTGGTCCTGGTAGGGCGGTGTAGTTCCCGAATTTGTCTGTGGTTCTACACACACACATACGCACACATGCATATGCACAATTGAATAAATAATAAAAAAATTAAAAAAAAAGAACATGCTTCTCTTGGGTGCAGGGCAGAACTGATGAATCTCAGTAGCCACTGGCTCTACTATGCCTTCCTCCATTAAGACTCAACCTCCTGAAGTTGCCATGACCTTTCCAAACATCAATTAAGGATTCAAACACATGAACCTTGGGGAATAAATAATATTCTAAAAGGGATTTAAAAATTAGTCTGAAACAAAACTGCAAATCATCTGGGAAAGTTCAAATCAGGTACAAATGGTAGCTTCAAGTCCAGCAGATGAGTCTCTGGCTCAAATCATCTCAGTTCCAAAGTTCTTTTGTTAGACCTCTCTCGCAGTTCTGCCCAGAGAAGAAATCACTTTCTTGGGCTGTGATTCCTTCCTTATATTATTTTGAGCTGGCTCCTCCCATGATGCCCAGCTTTCCTTGGAGGATGTCCCACGTTGGCTGTGGCATCTCTGCCATCTTCATGTCTCAATGGCAAACAAGCTTTAACTCTGCTTCACAAATTGGCTTTTTTTGGCGCCTGCGCAAGTTTCCAATCCTGCCACATACTGCCTGTATTCAACCCCTCTCTGAAACTTAAAGGATTGACCCATGACCTCTACTCTCTTCCATCTTGGATGCCTCCAAAATCCGTGCCATATGAATGAGCCTTGCGTTGGAGACTGTCCTCCTAGGTTTGTAGCTGATTCAACTTCTCTGTGCTGACACTGATAAGAGTCTCTCTTAGGCAATTGCTTCTGAGGTTGAAGAGACTATTGCCTTGGGACTTTGACATTCAGCACTTCCTTTCCAGAAGAATGTGCATTCTTATGTTTGGGAGCTTTTTGTCAGGATCCTGCCCTATAATGAAGCCTCTTCTAGTGTCCAAGTGAAGAGCAGGCTTCAGTTCACTAAGGGGCTAATCTGCTTTTTTGCTGTCTTCTGTCTCTTTACACTTGCTGTCACATTTTTCGTCATCAAACCTCATAGTTCTTATTTCTTTCTGTCTTATTTCTTGATCTTTTCATCATAAATCTGAACAAGAGCACTATAAAACACCCACACCACACAGGTAAGACCACATTGCCTTGTAACTTCCTTCACCAAACTCTTGAATTCTATTTCAAGCAGCTTTGTGGGCAAGGGCAAAACTTGATCAAACTCCTGCCAACACATCACTCAGAGAGAATAGTTTCTATTTGGCAGTTTTAGAATAAAGAGGTCCGTATGGGTATGTTCTTGAAGGTCATCTCCCACTGCTGGGATATCCTAAAGGAGCTTAACCTGCCAGTCAGGTGGAAGTGGCTCCAATTCTCTTTAGAGATAAAGTGTCCATCTTCCCCCAATGCTCTGTTTAGGAAAGGATATGGAGATGAGCTCCTCAAATGCAGAGAAGTTAAGTTCCTCAAAAGAACAGCTTGGTCCTGAATTTGACTGAGTCAACCACATTGTTACCACACTATAAAACACAGAGGGAACTAAATGTCCCAATGAGATTTAAAGAACCTAAAATTAACTGATAAAGAAAAGCCACTTTTCCTGGGCCTGCAAGGCATCAGACGGTTCCCCTGTCGCTGCAGACTCCATGTCCTTGCTGTCGTTACTTTTTCTTTTCAAATACATCTTGCCTTAACCATTTCCACATGTTCTGGTGTCATTCTCCTAACCCAGGAACATAAGAGCCTGGAAAGAAACCCAGTATCATTTCCCTTTGTCCCAATACCAGTTCCCAATACAGTCTCTGCTCCTCTCTGGACCATCATAAGATACATTTCCACTGTCTCCATCTTTCTCACCATTAGTCTCTATCAAGCTCTCATAAGAATGGCCATCTAGGTCCCATCTGCAAGACGCAAAGGATTTCCCAGCCCCAAACTCTCCATGTTCCTCTCAACAAACATTTCCAAAAGCACAGCAGTCACGTCACAGCAATGATCATCCTTATCTACTTCTTGTTACTAAATTCTCTGAGCTTTACAACCGTTCATCTTCTATTACCAGATTTGCTTAGTCTCTCAGCAACTCCCTACTCCTCAGAACCAATTTCTGTCCTGGATATTGTGTATGCTTCTGGTAGACAACACTCACACTCAGTGAAGTAAAAGGGGAAAAAGGAGATTTATTTGAATTACAGTTGCAGAGGGGAAGTACATTCCATTATGATAGAAAATGTATGGCTGACTAGAAGCATTTAAGGGGGTATAAGTGACATCCATCATGGATTCTCTCTCTCTCTCCCTCTCTTCTCTCTTTCTGAGAGGGCTAGCTCCTTACTACTAGAGCAGTCATGTCCTAGGAGCAGGGTGGAACTATCAAATCTCAAGGCCCATCCCCTGTCACATGCCATCCTCCAGGAAGACTTCACCTCCCAAAGTTGGCACTACCTTCCCATCCGCTAAGGATTCAAACACCCAAGCTGTGGGGGAGAGCTCCAGTTCAATCCATGGCTGTATGTTGCAGCTTAGTTTTGCATTTTGATTTCACCTTCATCTCACAGTTGAGGTATGAAGATCATTGGAAATCCCCTTGGGTCACCTTGCACATCTTCTAATGGAGAAAATTCATCTGTGTGATCTCAAGTTAAATATCATGGCTACTGCGTGTTTTCTTTGGGGTCACATAGATTAAGATTTTTAGACCTTTTACTGCTCGGGCTGAGATGGCTCAGAGCATGAAGGGTCTGTGGTACAAGCAGGAAGACCCGACTTTGGATCCCCAGAAAAGTTGGACTTGGGAACAAGCGCCGGCTACCACAACAGCAGGAGACTCAAGGGTCCTCCTGATTCCGGAGATTCTATCATGTCCATGTCTCATCTGGTTGTAAGGGCACTGGGATTGCCCAGGTCTGAGATTCTGTGTCCATCTTAGGTGGGCTCCAAGAACCTGAGTTCATTTGGTCCCACTGGTTTGGCAAGACACTTTGCCCACAAAACCATTTCCCCAGGTTCCTGTATTGCATCCTTAAAGTGCACCCTTACAGTTAGTTCCTTGCATTTGGACTAAAACTTCTCTCAGGACCGAGCCTCTGGCATTTCTCATTCTCTCTTCTCCAACCTACCAGTGAGATTAGAAAGAAAACAAAACTAATGGGACAGGGAAAGACAGAGCAGCCCTCGCCCTGGAATTCCATTGTCTTTCCTGATGGCTGAGGCAAGAAACTTGAACACAACTGACAATGTCACTGTTCTCTAGAGAGCTTTGTGTTTCCCTGGAGGCATCCCACAGGGGCATGACAGCCACAGCAAACAAGATATTTCTCTGTTCAGGGGCAGAGTGAATGTCAGCTGGCTGTTAACCATATGATCATTCATCCTATTTCCTCAACCCCATAAAGCTACATTTCATTTTCATTTTGCATGGGCGAACCCTTAAGTAAAAAGCAATAAATCTGCCATATGCATACATTCTGTGTGTTTGGAACTTTGCTCAAAGTTTCACTTAGCTACATCTGTAAAGTCTGTTGCATATTGCATCCTTTGCAGAGTGTCACTTTAATTGCAGAAGAATAGAAAGTGTAGCCAGTGTGCTACAGGGTGTGGGACCAGCGCTAGAGCAGAAGAGGCCTGACTGGCATCTGCCAGGAAACCTTGTTGGCACCATCGTGTCTGGGTGAGGGAGGAGAATCCCTGGGGGAGTCCTATGTAGACTCTTGTAAATAACACCAACAGATTCATTGGCTCCAGAACCAAGAATGGCTTGGGGAGTTTCATTGTTGGACACAGGTGTGGACATGCCAATTGAGGGTTTTATCTCTGGGCACATTTGTAGAAACTTAGTAGTTGACTTAGGCCTAGAGCAGACCTATAGGAGATTTTCCAGATGATGGGGAAGTCCCAGCCCATGGCAGTGGGATTAGGCCCTGGGATAAAATACAGAGAGCTGATTGAGAGGGTTGGCATCCTTGGTTGGGTACACTTGGCCAGACATGCTGGTCTGGCAAGTAAAGATCATCCCTCTCTCAACCATTGTGTAAAGATGGCGTGGCCAGTTCCCTCGGCCCTGGTGTTGGAGCATGCTCTGCTGTCAAGCTGAACAGACTGTAATCTGGTTATCAGTATGAAAACAAGCGCTTTATTTCCTTAAGCCGCTCTATGGTCATTTGTCAGTAACCATGAAGTGGACTGCAGTAGGGAGGTTTGTGTGCAGGGCTCCTGCCTTGTCCCACAGACCCTTGGCTGAGGCTGAGCAGCCTGTGGGAGATGCATCCATGGGAACATAGCTATCTTTTCCCACTTTCAGGCTATGGTGGTGCTTGCATGGGTCCTGTTGTGGGTAGTGAATCTTGTAACTGATGTTGAGCCCCCAGAAGGCAGAGCATGTGTGGGGGAATCAGCTGGTTTCAGTCCCCACCAGTGTGGTGTGGTGTAGCAGGTAGAGGGCCTGCTTAGGTGTGGACTCACCACTGGGTAAGGAGAGACCATAACGAGGTTGAGGGTCTGGAGCAAGTTCTGCATTCATTGAAGGCAGTGCAACAGGGATGAGGGTATCAGCAGGTAGCTGCATAGATCACTGGCCATGGCTGGGAGCTGTGAGAGAAGGATTTGAATCTGTGATGGCTGCCCACCCTGGATAGCACCACCTACTCTTGGTTTGGCTCTGGAGTTTCTCAGACTCTGCCTTTCAGGGCCAAAAATGTATGCTGCCACCCTTTGCACCAGCATTGTTACATGGCACTTGGGATGCCCAGCATTTTGTACCTGGGACCTGTGATCCCAATTCAGGACTTTCTGCTTGCAAGGCAGCGGCTTAAACCCTGAGCCATTTCTTCAGCCAGTGTGTCATTTCTTATGACTGTGTGGCCAAATGAAAGAAGAGTGCAAGTTATATCTGTGGTGTAGAACCCTGCCTGGGATCCAAAAGCTTGGCATCCCATGGGGAGGATCAGAGAGTGAGGAAGTTGAGAAGATTGTGATAGAAGAGTCCCCACAGGTCAGATCTCTGATAGAGACAAGGGGGAAATCTAGGGTTCAGCACATCGATGGGGGCTTTAGTGATGGGCCAGTTCAAGAAACTGTGGCCATCATGGAATACCCAGCATTTGAACCCCTGGAATTATGCAAGAGCCCATCACAGCCCGGCTGGTGAGGCTGTGGGAAAAAAGGGCGGATGGAATTAGCCTGAGTGGTGTTGAAACTGAATAGCAATGCCACCCATCCCCCCTAGAGACAAGGACAAGACAAAGATTGCATAAGCTGAGGAGCATGAGGACGATCAGTCTTCGTTGACTGTCTCATCTGAGCAGTTGGGAAGACATGGTTATCACCTGCTGAGGTTCCCACGAATGTGAGAGAATGAACACTACAGAAGAAGGACAGGGATTGCTGAGGGAACTAGGAATAAGAGAGGGAAAAGTTTGATACCCAGTTTGCTGGACAAGATGGAACTGTGTTTACAGGGAATTAAGAAAGAAGGTAGTTGGGCCTGGAGAGGTGGCTCAGGGATTAAGCCTATGCCTTGAAGGCAGAAGGTCCTGAGGTCAAATCCTAGATCCCACATGTAGACACGGGGTGGAAGCGGGGACGGTCTGCGTTTCTGGTCCTTGTAGGGTGGAGCCTGTGAATCCCGGGGCAGAGTAAATGAGGAGGTGGATGCGGTCCTTGGAGGTTCCCGAATTCGTCTGTGGTTCTACAGACACACACATACATACAAACATGTACATATACACATGTGCACACAGGCACAATTGAATAAATAATAAATAATAAAAAAAATTTAAAAAAAGACTAGAAGATATTTCACCTGGGACCTCAGGAGTGACATAGTGATTGAGTGACTTTGCTGAGCCCCTGGTGAGATGTGACGTCACATGGCTGGGGAGGTTCTGGTGGACCTGAGTGACTTGGACCAGCATGTAAATCAGGCCCAACGGGTAAATCAAGTGTGCACAGTGGTAAAGCAATACTGAGGAGATAGGAAAAGGACAAACCAGAAAAAGAGGTCTGGTCATGTCGATCAAAGGCAGATGTGGCAAGATTTGTGGAAGGCTGGAGTTCCTAAGAGGAAGATCGACAGGTGCTATGCTAGGGAGGTTCTGGAAAGCTTTGAAACCTGAGCAACTGTTCACAGAAGGAATGAATTTTAGACAATGCAGATGAAATCTAAGCTCATCCCAGGGGTGGGAAATAATCCTCTGAGAATAAACTGTGTACATTTCTCTCCTACAAAAAGATAGGCTGGAACCAGGAATCCTTGCCTAACTCAGGACTCCACAGCATGCAGGCAGGTGAAGGCAGAGACCATAAGAGTGTCTGCAGCTGTGGTGCCAGCCCAGAACGTGCCAGATCCAAGGTTCCCCCAGCAGCCAGTATGGCTGGCAGAGAGGCAGCTGTTGAAATGACAGCCACAGTGTCACCTCAGGGTCCGTTAGATACAAGCAAAGGCTCATTCACTGCTGACTCTAGGTAGGGACCAGCACTTTGAGCCAACCTCATGGGAGGTGGGGAGATGCATGAAATCCCCAGGGATGAAATCCAGGATGAGGAAGCAGGATGTTGGCTCATGGAGAATACGAATAGATTACACATAGCCACATAAGATGATACCCCATGATGTTTTTCTTAGAAAGCAATTGATGCAAGTTATGGAGATGATACTGTAACAGTCAGGATCAGAACATACTGTCCCTAAATACACATGGTGCATATGTCTTACATCCTCTGTGGCTATGTCTCTAGTAACACATGCGATCTCTGGAGGTGACTTTGATTTTATCACTTGTGTTGAAGTTTTTAGACTTTCAGTCCACAAGAAAGACAAACGGGGTCCCAGGGCGAGGGGCGTCTCTGCCCTGTGTGTCCCTAGACTGAGGCAGTCTGTCCATTCTCCTTCAGAGGCTCTGAATTCCTTGCTTCTCTCCAGTGGCCACTGAGGACAAATGAGTTTATCTCGTGTGCCCCTTTAGCAGTGAACCTATTCCTTATCAGTGCTCCCCAGCCTCAGGGGGTCTTTATTATTCACTAGTTATGGACTAGTTGTGACCCCTGGCTGACCTGGCACTTGTTGAAGTGACCAGGTGACCTCAAATGTGGGACAAGCCTCTGCCTCCGCGTCCCATGTGCTTGACCTACTGACGCTTGCCACCGCGGCCAGCTTTCCAGTCACTTTAGCTGTAGCAGAAACAGAAGTTCCCCTCCTGGGACTCTCGAGAGGTTCTGGTTACAAGTCTGTTTCTCTGGAACCTCTCTCTGTACTAATGTCTGTATTACCCAGGGTTTACCAGGTATCAGGATCCACAGCACAGGAGTGGGATTTGCCTCCTTGGCATACACACATGAGGTCAGTCTGCAGCATGGAAGGCCGACCAGGTAGGCAGCTGCCCAGTCCAAGAAGTTCCATGCCTGATGTTCCCAGTGCAGAACAGGGATCCTGGAGCAAGAGCTGCACACAGTTGATAGTTCCTCAATGCTCATGGTCCTGCCCAGCAGGGCTATTCTTTCCCGTGAGGTTTTGCATGAGTTCTGAGAACTATGTGCAATCTCTTCTCAGAGATCAGCTAACCCTTTGGTTAGTGCCAGGCTTTACTTTTTCCCTTCTCTCAGCATGAGACTCTTGGGGAAACTCCAGCTTCTTGAATTCCATTTTTGTTGTCTGCTTCAATGGTGTGGTAGCCAAGGAGAAGGACACAAGAGGGTCTTTGGAATACATTCCTGAGCCTGGATATAGCTGGACGCGTTAACCACCTGTCAGGAAATCTGGGGACCAGAGTTTGACACCTTGAAGTCCTCACATTGAAAAGATAGACCTGATTTCTGAAAGTCGTCCTCTGATCTTCACCCATGAGCCCTTGCGTGCTACCACAAACCTTTTAGAATGTTGTTCTTCCCAGCAGCACAGTTTCATGACAAGATGGGGTGAGATTTTCCCCACACACCCGAGGGACACATTGGGAAGACCTACGGAGACTCTGGAATTTTAGCATTGCCGCTTCAGACCTGAAGTGTGCTAGTGATTAGATGTGGCTCAGCTTCCATTCCTAAAGAACATGGACACTGTACTTCTGTTGCTCACTCCTGGAGGATCTGGCATCTGTTGCACCTGTGGCCCAGCCAGGAGAGGGACGATATGACCAGAGGCATTCTCACTCCTTCCTTCCTCTCTCACATGCCGAAACAATGGGTTCCAGGGAATTGGAACATGCCCAGGAATCCTGCTTTGGCCAAGGTCTATGCTAGAGCTGTGGGGTCAGCCCGTGGAAGACCCTGCCTTCCCGGAAGAAACGCCACAAGGTGCCAAAAACTTCAACCAATGTCTGCTACTTTCTGACTTTAGTTTCTTCATTTCTGAGACATTCTCACACTGTGGCACAAAAGCTGGGGAAAATCCAGGAGTCTTCTTGGCTCCAGTGTGGACAAAGAGTAGACAAATCCATGTTCCTGTATCGAGTTCGTTCCGCATCGTTTCTAGAGTACAACAGGGTTGTGAAATACACAATCTTGGGAACAAACTTGGTGAAGCCAGCATCTCTCATTTGGGGCAGTCAGCCAAGAGGCTACTGTGAGCTTCCCTGATCCCTGTGGTGGAATGCAGGAAATTCCTAGTGCTGAGAGTTCTCACTGCTCCCTCCTTCCCGAGTATTGCTCGGGTATGAAAGCTGACACACCAAGAGGCAGAAGATGAGGGCTGATGATCAGTCCTGGTTTTGTACACAACACCCTGACTGTGCAGCTGTGATTCAGGGAGTTCCTGGTCAGCCCCTGTGGTCTGCATCTTGCTTTATTTCTTTTCTTTGTGCCAATTTTTAAAGAAATGCCATGCTGTTGAGGATTGAGCTAGGCCACTTTCTGGATGTCTGTTTGGGGATGTCAGAGTAAGTTCATTGTGTTTGGCAGCATGATTCACTCTATTTGTGTGGCAGTTACTCTTTCTGCTGCTGTGAGACACCACTCAGAGAACCATCAACTTAAGGGAGTAAAGGTGATTTATTTGACTTGTTTCTAGAAGGGAGATCCAGTCCATCATGACTGAAAAGGCATGGCCCCTGGCAGAAGCGGGAGAATTCATGAGTCCACATCTTTCATAGAGACAAGGAGATACAAACTGTAATAACCGGCTTCTCATGGGTGCAGGGCAGAACTAACCACCTCAATACCACTCTGTGAACCATGCCTACCTCCATGAATGCGCCAGCTCCTGAAGTTGCCATGACCTTCCCAGAGTATTGATGAAGGATTCAAACACATGAAAACTTGGTGGAATAAATCATATTCAAGATCTTTCCCTCTTCCACCCTATGCCATACCACCTCCTGACTGCTTCCTGAGGCAATCAGATACTACTTTGACTTGCCAAGCAGACCAACACAGTCAAAACGTCCAAGGAAACAGTCGTGAGGCGGTTGGGGAGGGGCCGCTGGGGGAGCGCGACAGGGCGGTAGTGACAGGGGCACCGCGGATGGTGCTGCCCGGCGCTGCGACGATGGCAGAGGGTCCCGAGGAAGCCCGGAGGCCTCCTCCATGGCAGGAGCGACTGGCGGGAGGAGACCACGGAGCGCGGTCCCTTCCCGGCTAGGCCCTCCGCCGCCGCCTCCGCCCCCCGCGCCTGGGCCGGCCGCCCGGCGCCCCAGGCCCGGGCCGGCCCCTCGCGCCTGTCGCCTCGGCCACGGAGGAGCCGGAGCCGCGCGCGCTCGGGAAGCGACGGGACGCAGACCGGACGCGGGGCCGCAGGGGCCCGTGGGCCGCGCGCGCCCGAGGCGGCGGGGGCGCGGGACCGGGCGCCGCGAGTACTCGCGGCAGGTGCACGATGGCTGTGGCAGTCGTACTGCGGCTACCTGACCTGGCACAGCGGCCTGGCCGTGCTGCCCTACTGCGGCCCCCCGGCCGCCGGCCCCCCCGCAGCTACCCTTCTACCACCCCTTGTACTTCCTGAGCGCCGCGGCCGCGGGGCCCGAGGCGG
>JALPQD010000880.1:297740-396765 GCA_023101885.1 Typhlomys cinereus
ATATGCCAAGTGTGAAAAAAGTTCTGTAAAGTTTGACTAGTAAAACAAGGGCCATTATCTGTCTTAATTTGGTTGGGTAACCCTGGGGTGGCTAAGCATTGTAAAAAATGCGATTGTGCATGTTTTGCCTTTTCTCCTGTATGTGGAGACGCCAACATGCTTGAGAGAATGTATCTATGGAAACAAATACATATTTAATTTTACCAAATGGTGCATAATGAGTAACATCTGTTTGCCACAACATATTAGGTTTTAGTGCTCAGGGATTAACTCCTGGCCTCTGTAAAATTGGGACTTGGAGAAAAGGTTGACAAGACTTGCCGGTTTCAACAATTTTCTTTAAGTCCTTTATAGTAACTTGAGGGAACCTAAGGAGTAAGACCCTCCAATTAAGATGAATTAAACCATGTAAGTCAGAGGTTTCTTGAATGTTAAGAGCCCATGTCTCTTGTGAAGCTAATTTATCAACTAAGGCATTGGCCTGGGCTAGGAACCCGGGCAGACCGAGTGACCCTTAAAGTTTTTAAATATATAGCCTTTTCTCATCCTTCTTTTTTTTTTTTTTTTTTTTTTTTAGGAAACACATGTTCTGTGTTCTTTATAAGACTACTGCAAAATGTCAAAGCCAGTTATGGTGGTAAGATAAAATACATTTTTCTTCAATTAACAAATATTTATTGAACTTTATAATACTGAAAGTACATTGTGACTTTAGTAGTAGATGAAACAGTGATGTATACAACTTACAATGCTTGTAGTTTACAAGTTGGATTAAAAATGTAAATTGATTTTCTGGCCTACATTTGGTGAAAGGGTATTCTATGAACTTAATATTAAGCGGAGAAAGTTGCAAATGCAATGACTTAAAGTTACAACAGGGCAGTATAGGCACTTAATGAACTGAAGCATGGTCAATGTGAGATCAAATATAGTGAGTAAGGAAGTTTACTTTCAAGTATGGTATGGAGTACCCTTGTATATTCCTTTTCTATTTACTTAGAGTTTTTTTTATACATTTTTTATTATTATTTCTGCTCATACAAACTTAATAGGTACACCAGTTCCCTCCCTCCCTCCTCCTCCCCCCGAACCCCTTGCTCCCCCTCCCTTCACCCCTCTCTCCCCATCCCCCAGTGCCTCCCGCCCCAATTCCCAGAGAGTCCTTTATTGTGCATGCCTGACTCTCCTCTGGGCCCTCCTACAAGGACCCAGTGGCATATCCCTGAACCCTTTCCCGTGTTCCCTTTAAGCATAGGAACACTACTGTGACTGTCAATCCCTTTTAGTTCCACCATAAGGGGCGATATGGGATTGCTATCTAACCTTATATGAGCATTTATTATTCCTGGAAGTAAATTTACAATGTATAGACTGTCAGAGAATAAGTGCATAGCTTCTTTTTTCCTTTAATGCCATTATAACTGCCAACAGCTCTTTATACTGAGCTGATCCTGGGTAGGTTGGTATTTTTGTTGTATGGCTGAATTAAACTTCCTGGAGCAAAGGTAGCATAAGCGGATCCAGTTTTTCCTCCATCTGTGGACACATATGGGGCACTTGGTATAAGCGTTTTAACAAAGAGTTTAGGCTCAGCAAGCGGTAAGCGCTGAAGGGGTGTGACCCATTTAGATGGGCCATAATGGCAACTTATCTCTCCTAAATATCTTTCTAATGCCAAAGCCAACCGGGGGTGATATTAGGCAGCCATTCTACATCAGTCAGCCTATAGGGAAAGACAATAGAGTCTGGGTCTTTACCATAGTGTTCACGTCCCTTTTTTTTTTTTCCCCATCATATCTGTTAATTGATCTGTGGTGGTATAAACTCTAGGGGCATTTGCCAGGGATGTGTGGATCCATTGTAAAATTTCTCTAACCTGTGATAGAGCTGCTACAAGGAGCCCTTTTCCTGAAATTAGCCATAAGGCAATATGTTTTTCAGGATTATATTTAGCTAGTTGGGCATCTCTAAGGGCATCCTGGAACTGTTCAATTATCTGATGGTGGCTTTCCTGTGAAGTAATTGTATCTCCAGGCTGTCTGCCAGGGAATAGGTACAAAAGAGTGGTGAGGGCCTTGGTAGAGGTCCCCACCCATGGCCTAAGCCAATTTATCTCTCCTAATAATTGTTGTAAACCAGTGGTAGTATCTTGTCAGGCATATTTATGAATGGTCTGAGAGGTGATGCCCGCGTAAGTGTCAAATGGGTTCCTAGATCCTTGAAAGGAGGCACTTGTTGGACCTTATCAGGGGCAATATGTAAGTTTCCCATTTTTAAATGTTTAATCACCTCTTGCATAAGGGATTGTAATTTAGTTGGATCTCTATGTCCAATGATAGTATCATACGTATAGACATATAGAAGAATATCTTTATTTTTTTAGCAATGGTTTAATCAGTCTATACACATTCGTCTGACAAAAGGCTGGACTATTAGCCATTCCTTGTGGGAGCACTAGCCATTCATATCTATGGTCGGGGTCTGAGAAGTCCATAAGGGGACGCACTTCTCCTTTGGATCCATCAGCATCCTGCCACACTACATGGATGGAACAGAAAAGGCAAACTTTTTGCAATCTGCAGAGTGTAGTAGAATAGAAAAAAACTAGTCTTTAAGATCAATGACCAGAAGAGTATAGTCTGAGGGGATGGCTGTTACCCCAGGGCTGTTATCCCTGTAAGGGGGGTGCCCACAAGCTTCGTCCGTTTGTTGATCAGCCTTCAATCTTTGTAACATGTGCCATTTCCCAGAAGACATTTTAAAAAAGCACTGGTGTATTCCACCCACTGATAGAAGGGCGAATGTGGCCTCATTTAGCTGTTTTCTACTATTTTCCTAGGGCCTTTAGTTTCTCGTGGGGGTAGGGGCCACTGCTCCACCCAGCCTGGTTTGCCCAGTTCCCATTCGATCTGGGGGCTGCAAGTGGCAGTGGCCCTTAGAATTGGGGTGAACCTGAGGAACTTTTGGGGTTTTCCCCTGATAGTTACGAAAGTTAGAAAACTTGTTTCAGCCACTGTTTCTCTTGGCTCCGGAAACGTAGAGGCCTCTTCATGATCTAATAGGTCTTCATAGAAGGCTGTATTATTAGTAGTCAGAATGGCCTGCATTTGCCCCAGGATGTCCTACCCTAGTAAAGTGGCCATGAGCCCTGCGACCACAAGGCGTCGCACTTCTCCTTTGGAGCCGTCAGCATCCTGCCACACTACACAGGAGGCTGTTTCTTAGTGAAGCCCTTTGCGACACATAGGGTATGCAGTTGTAGGGGGCTTAGCCGCTCCTACCTCCCTCAGTTTCCTTTCCTCAGCCTGGGGACATTCCCTCTTGAAATCCCCCATCTGGCCACAACGAAATCAAACTCCATTGGCCCCCTCCTCTCTTGGCCCTGCAGGCTGCGTGCTGACCTTAAGGCCAATGCCTGAGTCACAGTGTCAGCCAGTGCCTTTGTCTATGTCTCTAGGACCGCCGTGAGTGCCTGACTCTGGTGTTTTTGAATCCCCACATCCTGGGAAGCAACAATCTAGGTGCCCATGGATCTCTCCTTAAGACCTGCACACGCTATTTTGTGGCCCTCATTCATTCCTTCATATACCAGCAATTTAGTAAGTTGTTCCCTTAGGGAGCCTGGGGGAAGTTTATGATGGAGACTTTTTTTCCCCTCAGTCAATCGGTCAATGCACTTGTGGAGGGTCTCTCCTGGTTTTGTGTGCCTAGATGCTAGAGGTGCTTCAGAAGGACCTTCATTAGCTTTTTCCATGCTGCTAACCCTATCAAACGGACCTGATCCTGGTATGGCGCTCCTATGGCAGCTTGCTGGATCCCAGTAGAAAATTGATCTGCGGATTGGGACCGGGGCTGAGCATTTTGATTGCACTCAGCTTGGACCCTGCATTCTTCTTTTAATAGCGCTGCCAACTTAATGAATGTAGTGCTGGGGAGCACTGCTCTGGCCATATCCATCCAGTCCTAGTAGTGGAGGGTTGGTGAGGTAGATCTTGAAGGAGGGCCTCGATCCAAGGAGAATTTGGGCCATCCTCTAGAACTCTTTAAATCTTTTTAATCCTTTGCTTCCCAGGGATACCATACTGCGGGGAGTATGCCTCCTGGATTTAAGTTAACAGGATAGGCTTGTGCTTGATACGCATCAGCATATGTAAGCTCCAGCTCTGGGTTCCCTGCTCTAGCCTGGCGGGGGCCGTGTGCCCGGGCATGGATACGGGATGGGTTTTTGTGAAGGCGTATGGGTGGTTTTTCTCTAAATCTTCCCCATTCCTTTCTCTCCTGAGCAGAATTAAATCTGGATGCAGGAAACCATTCCCTGTTCTCGGAGCGCTTGTAGCCTCTTCCCGTTGATAAAGGCAGCAGGGCACTCTCTCGCGGCAGCCACTTTCCCACATCATTTTCAGGCTTTCGGAGCGGGTACCTCCCTTCCTTGCCTGGGGTAGGCAGCTCCATGCCACGGCGTTAGAAAAGGGGAAGCTCATCCCCCTCGCCAGCATTGACAACTCTATGCTCTGCCCCCAAGCATTTTGCCTCACCCACGGGCTCCCTGAGTGCTGCCATGTTTCGCCAAAGCTCTGCCCTGCTGCCCGCAGCCTCACCGCTGACATGCAGCCTCCTCTCCGCACCATTTGTAAGCGTTATTTGGCTCCACCACACCCGGAGCCCACAACTCTGTGTAATATTCCCTGCACGCACTGTGATGGGGTACCGTCTAATGTGGAGTTGTCTAAATGGCAGACATGTCCACCATCCCCATGGTTTCCTGCATCCTTCCATGGCCCAGCAGAATCCCCGCCCCAGTGCTGTGGCTCCTCGTTCCCCTCCTCCTTCACCTCTGCGTGCTCTGCCTGCACCTTCGCCTCCGGTGGGCGCAGGATCCCATCAGAAAGGAACCTTATCTTTTTTTTTTTTTTAATTTTTTTATTATTATTTATTATTCAACTGTGCGCATGTGCGTGTGTATGTGTGTGCGCGTGTGTGTCTGTGTGTGTTGTGTGTGTGTCTGTGTATATGTAGAACCACGGACGAATTCGCGAACCACCATGGACGCCTCCACCTCCTTCTGCCCCGGGATTCACAGGCTCCGCCCTACCAGGACCAGAAGCGAAGGCCGCCCCCGCTTCCGCCTGGCGTCTATACGTGGGATCTGGATCCGAACTCGGGACCTTCGCTGCAAGGCGGAGGCTTAACCCCTGAGCCACCTCTCCAGCCCAGGACCTTATCTTAAGCATGGAAACTGTGGGATAAAATTCTAAGGGAGGCGATATCTTAAGATTTTTTATTTCCATGTGTCCCATGAATATATGTTGGACGTTTGGGCCCATGGAGCTAACTCAAGAGCTGATTCCCACACCCTGGCAATGCCTGGATCTGGGACCACAGGGCGGGAACCAGGCAGCCAATTGTGTCAAAGGTCAACACATCCTTCAGGTTCTAGAGGTCAAGTCCAATGTAACTCAGCACAGAAGGCAGGTCAATAACTGAAAGCCAATTAGGGCTCTCTGTAATGTGATCAGGGTTAAGCCCAGGACTCTAGCTCTCAGCGCCATCTTTATCCCATGTGCTCGGCCATGCCCTGGGGAAAATCCTGGTCGGGTCCAACACGTCTGCCACCCCATCAACAAGGGACACTCAATGGTCCACCTGCTTTCAGAGGATTCCCACATGTCCACCTCCCTTCTGCTGGCAGGGGGACTGTGATTACCGAGGTCTGGGCTCCTGTGTCCCACCTTAGGTGGTCTCCAAGGACCTCGAGTAAATTAGGTCCCACTGGTTTTTCAAGCCACTTTGCCTGCCAAGTCCTTTTCCCCAGGGTCCTGTATTATGTTCTTAAAGAGCACCCCTACACTTATCTCCTTGAATTTGAACAAAAACTGCTTCTCGGTACTGAGCCTGTGACATTTCTCACTCTCTCTTCCCCAACATGCCAGCGAGGAGATTAGAAAGAAACCAAAACTAAGGGAACCTGGTAAGACAGAGCAGCCCTTATTCTGTAGGGGCAAAAGCATGTGACTGCTGGTGCCCTAGTGGCACCCTCTCTTTTGGGTATGACAGGAGATTTCACATTGGAAGTAATCCCCAGTCAAGGGGATACTTCACGTCTAGTACTGGGGATCAGCTCAGGACCTGTGGCTAGGCAGATGCGATATACCCGTGAAGCTCTCTACACATTTCTGCACCCACAGAGCAGCAGTGCTGCTGCTGTGGCCTTTGGCTGTGGAGATGCCCTAATGATCACTCTGCTTGCTGATGAGATAGCCACTTGTGGGGATCCTGAGAACAAGACACTGTCACTGTGGCACAACGAGCTAGGGTCGTACTATGTACAGATACAGACATCACCTCTCACGAGCCCCAGGAAATAATGGGGAGCAGGATGTGACTGAAAGAAGGCCAAGAGTTGGGGGCAGGGTGGAGTGTTGCCTGATGTTTTCCTCTCAACAAAACAGTCGCCATTTTGTTCTGTCACTGTTGACCTTCCCTCAGTGACAGAGGGAATGTACATGTGTGCCCCACATGCAATGTGTCCATACACCTGCTTTCTGCCTCCCCTGCCACTCACGTGCCCTCGAGGAGATTGGGAACCTGGGGTCTATAAATGGAATGATTTTAGTGAGAGACACCTATCTGGGGACCTGGGAACCTACCAGCCATGCTGTGGTGACCTGCCTGAGACTCCTCTCTGGTCCTAAAGTGACCCTCCCCCCTGATTCTGTCAGTGACCCCAAAATACTTGCTGGTTTGTGTTATAGTTTCGCTTGCATGGTTGCTGAGCAATCACCCATCAAATGGCTTTAAGGGAACAAGTGGTTTATTTTCTCTTACGATTGTTGGTTTACAGTTCTGAGTCCAGCTTGACAGGAGAGCAAGCAGCACACCAGGGCTTGAGGGAACATGCCAAACCATCACTACATGACTCCTGAGAGAGGTATTGACCTTTATTTGCCAGACCAGCATGTCTGGCCATGTTGTACGCAAGGATGGCCAACTTCTTCAACTAGCTCTCTTGTTTTATATTTACCTATTTCAGGGCCTAGTCCACCTCTATGAGCTGGGTCTGCTCCATCAACTAGACAATCTCCTTCAGATTCACTCTGGGCTTAAATGAACCACTAATTTCTTTTCAAATGTGCCCAGAGCTCAACCCTTCACTGTCATGTTGACTTCTGTGTCTAACTATAACGGTTTGTCATGAATTTTTGGTCCTTCATGGACTCATGTGGCATCTCCCCAGGAAATAATTCTCAGAACCATGTACCCTACAGTAACAATATCTTCTAACCTTGTGTCCTACTGTTCCTAGATTTTTAGGGTCAAAGCCTGTGCTCTGGCAGCACCCACAAGCTAGGCTGTCTTGGACCCATGTGAATGGGTGTCCTCCCATTGTGGCCTATTCAGAGAGGTTGAGGTTGAATAGCAAGCCATGGGAACCTGGGCGGCAATCTGACTGTGCATTGGACCTTTGTACGTCTGAGAGTTCTACGTGTTAGAACAGCCAAGCACACAGTTCATTGCAAACACACAACAAAAGCTTGTGGAAAATCCCTAGCACAGTGGTGAGACAGCAGCTAGGCTTCTTCAAGATTAAAGTGCGTAAGAACATCCTGAGCTGACACTTTGACACGTGAGGGAGCTGCATCATCTCTCTGCCAGCACTCAGGGTAGGGACAGCATGTCCCCTGGACCCCCTGCTTCAAAGGGTTGCTCTCTGTCCCTTCCCAGCACCCCGGGATTAGAACTCAGGAGTACCCTCCCTTAGTCCCTGCCTCAGCAGAGATTAGAGAATTGGCCTTATTGTCCTAAAGACCATCAGGGACGACACTAGGCCTGCCTGGTGTCCCCTGGAGTCATGAGTGAGACAATGATGAAAGCAGGCAGATGGCTGTGTGACACCTGCCCAGGATTCAGGGAAGGGCAGGGGCTGCACAGAGGTCTTCTTGATGAGTGGACATCTGAGCTCAGTTCTGAAGCATGTTGGAGACTTGGCCAGGTGGAGGTGTGAGGAGAGCATCCAGGACCCACACAGCAAGGAAAGAGCTTGAGGAGCCCAGGCCTGGTGCCTGAGCACTGCTCACCATCCCTCTGCTCTGCCGACCCCACCCATCGTCTCTCTTCTCCTCTGACTTGTAGAACTCGTGTGTTAGGCCTGGTATTCCCCAGGGTGGTTGTGTCCGTGGGACCAGCATCCGACCTCTGAGCTTCTGCCCAGCTTGTTGCTCCTTGCTGTGCTCTGGGACAGGGTTTCATGGAGGCTGGGCTCAAGCTTGCTGGTGCTGGTGACCTTGAAATCCTCATCTGCTCATTTCCTGTTCCCCAGCATCCACCCCCCCCAGTGCTGGGGTCCCAGGTGTGGCCACCATTGCCACTTTGAGGAGGGGGCACACTCAGGTGCTCAGCCAGGCCTTGGGAGTCTATGTAGTATGCTGCATCAGCCTCCCAAGGGCTGCGGTTTTACAGGGCTTGTGATGTTGCCATGGCTGAATTGAGTCGTAAATGATGTGGAGAGTCGTGGTAGGATAGAGTCTGGAGAGCAAGTACAGGGAGACCCTGATGTCTCACCTTATTGGTGTCACCCCCCCCAGTCACTGCCACCTCAGATGTTCAGGCAGCCTGAAGTTGAAACTCATAGGGATTCAGAATCATAAATGTCAACTGTGTCAAAGGACACCATCAGAGTTGTATATTTGAGAACCTGCTTAAGAAAACCATTTGGATGGCTTAGACCCGGAGCTCCCCCTGGGGAGAAGGAACCTCCTGTGGCCCCCTGGGGACCTCCCATCTGCTCTTTAGTTCCTTTCCAGGGCCACGGTTATGTGGCTGCATTTTTGACCTGGCTGCTGGCTGGCTGAAAGGGGATTCTCTTTCTGTGCCCAGCAGCTCTGCTCTCTCCCTTGGGGCTGCAGAGGCAGGGAGGGGCCTCTGCAGTCCATGGTCTCCAGCAGTCACTGTGAGGATGGTGGGCTCTGGACTGGGAGCACTGGGAACTTAGGGGACTCTGCCTGGAGCACACAGGCAGACAGGCTGGGAAGCAGGAGGGAGCACGGCAGGAAAGAGACGTGCAGCGGGCAGGATGGTGGAATCCTGGATACAGTCATGGGTGAAGGTGGCGTGAGTTCCTCTGCACGTGAGTGACGGTGTCTAAGGATGAAAAGCACTCAGGTTCACTTTCCCCAGCCAGCTCAGGTGTTGGAGACGTGAACACCAGCTCTCAGGGGCCAAAGAAGAGACCCAGCAAGATGAAGTCCTGTCTGCAGGGCAGGGCTCTGGGAGGTCTCAGGCTGGGCACAGCTGTCTGCCATCCCTAGCACTTCAGAACCATGAATGAGATAGGATCAGAAAGATAAAATGCCACCACCCCCAGGCAGTCTGTACTCTGTGAGAGGCTGGTGGGCAGGGAGGAAGATGGAGGGAGTGGAGGGGGCTGAGTAGCTGGAGGCCCAGGAGAGGCCTGGGAGGCAGTGAGCCCTGGCTGTGCAGGACCTTTGTGAGCTGGCCCTGTCCCCAGGGGACATGGTGTGTGGATCCCATAGTCAGGATGCCTTACGGGCCTGTGGCTTTGGGTTCAGCTTTGGTTGGGGGCTGCCCTCGTTCCAGACCCTGGTGTCCTTCTGGTTGAGGCAAGATCTTTGTTCTCCCTGGGTGAAGGGTGTTCTCAGGGCCCTAAGTGCGCAGGGTCTCCAGGTGGTGTTTTCAAAGAAGTTGGAACCTGCCATTGAGGACAGTACCACACTGGTCACAGAGATGCAGGAACTTTATTTGACTGGAGAATTTAGAGTCTCTTGGGCCTGGGGTATTCCAGCTCATGTTACCTGGCCTCATCCTGACCCTGTGGGCAGCCTTGTCAGAGAGCAGGTGACCCTGAGTTGGGTCGAGAGCTTGCTGGTCAGCCCGCAGTGGGTCTCCATCTCTTGCCTGGGGATCTCAGAAACTCTGCAAGCTCTTCCTTGCCTGTTCTGACTCCACTGCATCTACCCCTCCTATATCACTCCCAGTTGAAGCCAATTGCCTGACTGCAGCGAGGAAGCTTCCTGCCAAAGATACTCCGCAGCTGCTGACCAGGGGGAGCTGATTCACGGACTTATAGTGGTCCCTTTGTCCCTAAGGTGACCCTTGCGCCCCTTATTGGTAAGATGGTCAGTGAATGTATGCAGACGATTCCATAATTTCCTTTCCACTTCAATTATTTCTTCATCCTCCTTCAGCAGGAGCTCTTCCTTTTCAATATAGTAGCCCTGAAGTTTGCTCCAGGTACCTCCATACATCAGCTGGATGCTAGGGAGAGGTGGAGACAACACACCAGCCCTCAGCACTGCCAGCTCCTCCCCTGGCCACTTGCCAGCAAGCTTCTCAGGAAAAGCTTCTTCCCCCACACAGGTGCCCCTTTCTCAAGTGTCAGCCTGGCCTGGGAGCAACTCCTTCCAGTCTCTATTGGGGTGACCTTGGGAATCATTCTGGATTGGTCCACCTCATTATTGCTTTGCTCTGGGGTTTCTCAGGGTCTGGCTCACAAGGCCGGAATTGCAGGCTGCAGCTATTTCTGTCTTGCATTTTTACATGGAATCTGGGGATTTAAACTCAGTTCCTTTGCTTGTGAGACAAAAGCTTTAACCCCACAGCCATCTCCCAGTACTCCACTGAGCTTTAAGCCAGAATCATCTCTCCAGACTCTATCAAAATTTTCTAGAGACAAATTTGTGAAGTTGACCAAGCTCCCCTTGAACTTGAGATTCTCCTGCCTCAGCCTCCCCGGTAGCCAAGTGCAGACCTCTCCACTAGGCCAGTGTTCATGCGGGTGTGTCTGGTGCAAGGCCTCATTCTTAGCCAACCTTGTCTGACATACTGAGTGGCTTAGGCAGGCCTTGAACTTTCTGAAATCCTCTAAACTCCTCCCTTGAGAGCTTGGATCCCAGGTGTTACCAGCAAGGCCTCTCAACCTATCTCTGTGCAGTCCCCCTCTCTGCAGCCTCCTCCCATTCTACCCTAAGGGGCCACAAGCCACACTGAGTCTGTCCTCAAAGCCTCTGCAGACAGAGATGCTGTCTGACCGAAGAGTCCAGCCAGGCAAGATGTGCTGAGCCTGGTGGTGTCTTGAGGGAGGCAGAGGACACTGGCAACTGAACCTCCAGGCAAACCAGGAAGCTCAATGAGGTACCCCCACTATTCCCCACTCTTCCTAACCTCAGCTTCTTCCATATTCTGCATGAGTTGGTGAACCCAGAAAGGAAGGGACTTCTGTGGTGTGAAGCCAATGCATCCTCTAGGTTCCTGCAAAGAAGCCACCAGTTCAGGGCTCAATCAGGAGTATTGTGGGGAGCCCAGGGTGAGAGCAGTACTCACCCTGATAAGATTGGAGCAGTTTTGTAGATGCGGATCCCCTGGATCCTTCCTGTCCCATTTTCCACAGTGAAAGGACTGCCCACTATATTGCAATACAGTCCTGGAAGAAGTCACAGAAAGTGAGGGATCAGGGTGCTGGCCAGCCCTGCCCTGACTCCTGTAATCCTAGAGCCCACCTGCAGAGGTCAGGGCTGTGCTCTGGGCACTGGGCTCACTCACTCTTGGATCCACAGAAGGGAATGAGGAGGAGAGTGGAGGCCAGCAGCAGCATGGCTCCAGAGAGTCCAGCCATGGCCCTGGTCTCAGCTGCCACAGGGAGGTGGGCAGACGTCAAGCAGGCTCTGTGGAAGAGACAGCAGATGGAGGGGTCCCCAGCGCCCAGAGGGGAGCAAAGGACCTGTGCAGGAGCCGGCTTGGCTCAGCTATCAAATGTTGGCTTACAAGTGCCTTCCTCACAAGTGCCAGGCCTGGATCCCAGAGAGCTCAGGGGCTGTGCCCGTCCCCCTGGGGAGGTCCTGACCTCGGAGTTTTGCATACAGCAGCCAGGTCAGGGCTGGACTGCAAGGCTCTGTCCATGGCCGTGCAGAGCCACTAGAGAGCTCTGCACGCAGGAGACCTGGCCCCAGGCACAACTTCCTCCTCACCAAGCTGTCCTGTGTGCTCACAGCGCAGGACACATCAGCAAGGAGCCAGGGACCTGCAGCCACAGAAATGCCCTGATGGCTGAGGTCACTGTGCCAGGAATTCCCCTCCTGGCTGCCTGCGGGCACATGGACCCCACAACCTTGTATCTGGTCTCCCTGAACTGAGGAAAGGAGAGGGCGACAAACGTAGGAAAGGAAAGTGGATTTATCTAAAATTTGAGGAAACGGGAATACGAGATCTAATGTTTCTCTGCCTTTTCTGCTGTAGTGAAAGGAATGTACAGTTCCAGAGGGGAGGTACAGTCCTTTGTGACAGAAAATGAATGGTGACTGGGAGAATTTAAAGGGGCTGAAGTGAGATTCATTATGGAGTCTCTGTCTCTCTGTCCTTCTGTCTCTCTGTCTGTCTCTCTCTCTCTGAGCATGCTAGTTCCATACTACTAGAATAGTCTTCTCCTGGGAGCAGTATGGAATTAACCAATATCAAGGTCCATCCCCTGTTACATGCCATCCCGCAGGAAGACTTCACCTCTCAAAGTTGCCACTACCTTGCCATCAGCAAAGGATTCAAACACCCAACCTGTGGGGGAGAGCTCCAATTCAAACCATGGCAGTTTGCTGCAGCCTACTTTGGCATTTTGATCTCACTTTCATCCCACAGTTGAGGTATGAAGATGGTTGGGTCACTTTGCACATCTGCTAATGGACAAACATCATCTGTTTTATCTGAAGTTAAATATCGTAGCTACTAGGTGTTGTCTTTGGTGTCACATAGATTAAGATTTTTAGACCTTTTACTGCTGGGGCTGAGATGGCTCAGAGCATGAAGGGTCTGTGGTAAAAGCAGGAAGACCTGACTTTGGATCCCCAGAGCCCATGTAGAAGCTGGATATGGGGACATGTGTCTGCATCCCTAGCACCAGGATATGCAATGGTCCACCAGAGTCTAGAGATCATCTCATGTCTATCTCCCTTATGCTTGCGGGGGCACTGGGATTTTCCAGGTCTGGGATGCTGTGTCTATCTTAGTTGGGCTCAAAGAACTGGAGTTCAGTTTTTCCTGTTGGTTTTGAAAAATACTGTACCCACCAAACAGTATCTCCTGGTTCCTGTATTGTATCCTTAAAGTACAGTCCTACACTTAGCTCCTTGCATTTGAACTAAAACTTCTCTCAGGATTGAGATTCTGCCATTTCCTACTCTCTCTTCTCCAATCAGCGAGGAGATTATAAAGAAACCAAAACTATGGGGACATAGAAGACAGATCAGGCCTACCCTGGAATTCCACTGTGTTTCCCCATGGCTGAGGCAAGGAACTTGAACACAGCTGACAGTGTCTCTGTTCTCTAGAGAGCTTTGTGTTTCCCTGGAGCATGCCAGCAACAGCAAACAAGATGCTTCTCTGCTCAGGGCAGAGTGAATGTAAACTGGATCTTACCATATGATCATTCATCTTATTTCCTGAACTCCATAAAGCTACATTGCATTTTCATTGAGCATGGGAGAACCCTAAAGTAAAAAGCAATAAATCTGCCATATGCATACGTTCTATATGTTTGGAAGTTTGCTAACGTTTTACTGAGCTGTATCTTTAATTCTGTTGCATGTTGCATCCTTTGCAGAGTGTCACTTTAATTGCGGAAGAATGGAATGTGTAGCCAGTGTGCTACAGGGTGTGGGAGGAGCGCTAGAGCAGAAGAGGCCTGACTGGTGTCTGCCAGGAAACCTTGCTGGCACCATCGTGTCTGGGTGAGGGAGGAGACTTCCTGGGGAAGACATAAAAAGACAGATGGCAGAGGTGTCAACTTGACAGTTGAGAGTTTGAGCTCTGGGCCCATTTGTAGAGAATTAGTCATTGAGTTAGTACCATATCAGACCTGTAGGAGATTGTCCAGCTGATGGGGAAGTCCCAGCCCTTGTCTGGTGGGATTATGCTCTGGGATAAAATAGAGAGAGCTGGCTGAGAGGATTGGAATCCTTGTGTACACTAGGCTAGACATTCTGGTCTGGCAAGTAAGGATAATTCCTCTCTCAGCCATTGTTTAGAGATGATGTGGCCAGTTCTCTAGGCCCTGGTGTTGGTGCATGCTCTCCTGTCAAGTTGGACAGACTGTAACCTGAGTATCTGTAAGAAAATAAACCCCTTGTTCCCTCATGCTGTTCGATGGTCATTTGTCAGCAACCATGAAGTGAACTGCAACAGGAAGGTTTGAGTGCATGGCTCTTGCTATGTCCACCAGACCTGCCGCTGAGGCTGGGCAGCCTGTGGGAGAAGCATCCATGGGAACATGGTCATCCTTCCCCATTTTCTGGCTCTCGTGGTGCTCAAGTGGGTCCTGCTGTGGGTAGTGAAGTAAGTAGCTGATGTTGAGACCACTGGAGGCAGAGTATGTGGGGGGGAAATACCCTGTTGGCAGTCCCCGTCTGTGTGGTATGGTGCAGAGGGCCTGCTTGAGTTGTGAACCCACCACGAGCATTTGGAGACACCGTAGCAGCAGCTGAGGGTGTAGAGCAAATTCTAGAGTCATTGCAGGCAGCGCAACAGGGTCGAGTCGATCAGCACGTGGCTGCACAGGTCCCTGGCCTCGGCTGTGAGCTGTAAGAGCAGCATCTGAGTCTCTGATGGCTGCCCACACTGGATTGCACCATCTGCTCTTGGTTTGGCTCTGCAGTTTCCCAGGCTCTGCCTTTCAGGGCCAGAAATGCAGGCCATTGCCATATACACCCAGCATTATTACCTGGCATGTGGGATCCCCAGCATTTTGTACCTGGGACTTGGGATCCCAACTCAGGACATTCTGTTTGGAAGGCAGTGGCTTAAGCCCTGAGCCATCTCTCTAGCCCTGTGTGTCATTTCTAATGACTGGGTGGCCAAAGCAATAAAGAGTGCAAGTTAGATCTGTGGTGTAGAAGCCTACCTGGGATCCAAAAGCTTGGCAGCCCACGGGGAGGATCAGAGAGTGAGGAAGATGAGAAGATTGATAGGAGAGTCCCCACATGTCAGAGCTCTGATAGAGATAAGGGTGAAATGTAGGGTTCAGCATGTCAATGGAGGCCTTAGCCGTGGTCCATTTCAAGAAACTGTGGTGGTCATGGAATACTAGCATCTGTTCCCCTGGAATTATGCAAGAATTTTAAGCAAGGAACAAAAGAGACCATCATAACCTGGCTAGTGAGGCTGTGGAACAAGGAATCGGATCAAATTAGCCTTAGTGCTGTGGAAACTGAGTAGCATGGCCGCCCATCCCCGCTAGAGACAAGGACAAGACAAAGACTGCATAAGCTGAGGAGCATGAGGGGAATGAGTCCCTCCTTGACTGTCTCATCTGAGCAGTTAGGAACATATGGTTATTACCTGCTGAGGTGCCCAGGAATGTTAAGAAATGAAACCTACAGGACAGGCAGGGAAGTAGGAATGAGTTGCCAAAGTTTGATACCCAGTTTGCACGACCAGATGGAACTGTGTTTACAGGGCATTAAGAAAGTAGTTAGTTCACCTGGGACCTCAGGAGTGACATAGTGATTGAGTGACTTTGCTGAGCCCCTATTGGGATGCGATGTCACAGGGCCGGGGAGGATCTGTTGGATCTGAGTAACTTGAACGAGCATGTAAATCAGTCCCAACATGTAAATCAAGTGTGCACAGGGGTAAAGCAATACTGAGACAGGAAAAGGACCAAACAGAAAAAGGGGTCTGGTTGTGTTGATCAAAGGCAGATGTGGCAAGATTTGTGTAAAGCTGGAGTTCCTAAGAGGAAGATCGACAGGTGCTGTGCTAGGAGGTTCTGGAAAGCCTGGAAAGCTGAGCAACAGCTCAGAGAAGGAAAGAATGTTAAGGCGATGTGGATGAAGTCTATGCTGATCCCAGGGGTGGGAAATAATCCCCCCAGAGTAAACTGTGTACATTTCTCTCCTACAAAAAGATAGGCTGGAAACATGAATCCTTTGCCTGACTCAGGACCCCACAGCGTGCAGGCAGGTGAAGGCAAAGATCGTAAGAGTTTCTGCAGCTGTGGGGCCAGCCTGGAATGTGCTAGATCCAGGGTTCTCACAGCAGCCAGGTATGGCTGGTGGAGAGGCAACTGTTGAAGCCAAAGCCACAGTGTCACCTCAGGGCCCCTTAGATACAAGCAGAGGCTCATTCACTGCTGACTGTAGGCAGGGCCCAGCAGCTTGAGCCAACCTCATGAAAGATGGGGAGATGCATGAAATCCCAGGGATGAGACCCAGGATGAGGAAGCAGGGTGTTGGCTCAGGGAGAATAACTATAGATTATACAAAGGCACATGAGACGGTACCCCCTATGTTCTTTTTAGAAAGCAATTGATACAGGTTATGGAGACCTTTCATGTCCTGTTGGATCTTGTACTATTGTCCTTTAGTAAACTTTCAGTTGCTGATTCCCAATATGGTCTGATGCTTGGAATGAGCTGGGGTGAGATTGAGAACACCCTGTCAACCTCTTGTAAAATGTTTTGTTATACAGATGGTATAAAGTAAATCTATGTTTGCTAAAGATTTGGAGACCCATGTAGAAATCATACAGTTGCACCTGAAGGAAAGATGGTGTATTTGTCAGGTTCTCTAGGGATGCGGAATCGACACAATGAATATATATATATATATATATATATATATATACACACACATATATATATACACACACACATATATATACATATATACACACACACACACATATACACACATACATACACACACATACATATATGTATATATTTGTATATACATACAAACATACATATATGTATGTATTTGTATATACGTACAAACATATGTGTGTGTACATACATATATGTATGTATGTGTATACATATACACACACATGGAATGTATTGAGTTGTCTTACAGATATGGCCAAGGTAGTCCAACGATGGCTGCCAGTAGCTGCTCAGTTTGGTAGTCAAATGTGTGATGGCTGAAGGCTGGAGAATTCCTAGAGTCTTTAGTGTAGCCGATGGACTTGGAGAGTTGGAAGTCTAGAGGGTGGACGAAACCAGACTGGCTGGAAGGAAGAGCGATGCCTGCCACAGCTGCAATAAGCATCTCTTCTCTTTGGTCTCTCCTGTTTATATGGTCCAGTACTACCAGGATCCTAGGACATCTTTGGAGGTTCTGATAGGATCTAGGACGGGCATAATCCTTTCAAGTAATCTCAGTTGATCCTTCCAGGTGTGGTCTCAGCCTATCTTTGTTAATACCAGCTGTGTCAATTTGACTATCACAGATGGGAAAGCAGTTCAAAAGACAGCATGAGTCAGAAACAACTGCAGGATTTTGTGGAGCCTTAAGGTTGGGCAATACATGTGTAAGACCCCCAGAATGAAACTAAGGCAATGATTAAAGAGGAAACTCAGGAAAATACTTGTGGAGATGTAAGGGGTACTCCTGGAAGCCGTATTGTGGTTGAATGTGGTTCCAGTGCTTGGGATGGGCAGTTTCCTGTGGGCTGTTGGTCAGGAGGCCCCAGAGACCCCATAAATGGTAAAGGCTATTGTCACTGCTGTTGGTTGAAAGCCAGAAGTAGCTGGTAAGACCTTATTGCTGAAAATGTCACATGGCTTGCCAGGTAGGTGGCAACACCGCCTTGATAGCCAAGCAAGCAGGAGCACAGCTCTGATGACCTGGTCAGATGGACCAAGCCTGGCCCTGGTAGCAGGTGGGCATGCCGAAAGGATAGGGGCACAAGTATGTGACTGCCAGTGCCACAGTGGCACCCTCTGTTTTAGGTATGACAAGACATTTCACAATGGAAGTAATGCCCAGTCAAGGGGAGACTTCACATCTAGTCCTGGGGATCAGGACAAGACCTGTGACTAGGGAGATGGGATATGCCTGTCAAACTGTTCTCTACACATTGATGCACCCACAGAAGACCCCCTAACAGTCACGCTGGTAGCTGACGAGAATCATAACAACTCTTGTGGATCCTGAGAGCAAGAGACTGTCACTGTGGCACAAGGAGCCAGGGTTGCACTATGAAGAGATACACACATCACCTCTAAGGAACCCCAGTGCATAATGGGGAGCAGGAGGCTGGAAGAATGCAAGAGTCGGGGAAAGGGGCAGTGTTGCCTGGTGTTTTCCTCTCAACCAACGACCTCCATTTTGTCCTTTCAACTGTTGACCTTCCCTCAGTGACAGAGGGAATGTACATGTGGGCCCACATGCAATGATGTCCATACACCTGCTTGCTCACCTGCCACCCATGTGCCCTCGAGGGCATTGGGGGAACCAGGGGTCTATAAGTGGAGTGATTTAGTTGAGAGGGACCCATCTATGGCCCTGGGAACCTGTCAGCTGTGCTGTGGTGACCTGCCTGAGACTCGTCCCTGCTTCTGTAAGTAACGTTCCCCCTGATCCTGTCAGTGACCCCACTTCCTACTCCTGTAGGTGATCCCACAACTCTTGTTGGTTTGTGTTGCAATTTGCTTGCTGATAAATCACCATCAAACAGCTTTACAAGTACTAGGGGTTTATTTTTTTTTTAACATGACTGGTTACAATTCTTAGTCCAGCTTGACAGGAGAGCACGCATTAGCACCTGGGCCGAGGGAACTGGCCACACCATCACCACAGAACACCTGAGAGAGTGATGATCATTACTTGACCGACCAGTATGTCTGGCCAAGTGTACACATGGATGTGAACTTCCTCAATCAGCTCTTTTTATTTTATTCACCTGTTCAGGGCCTAGTCCAACCCCGTATGGGCTGGATCTCCATCAGCTAGATAATCTCCTTCAGGTTAGCTTTGCGCTTAACTCACCCACTAATTCTCTTAAAATGTCAAACCCTCAACTGTCAAGTTGACATCTGTGCCTAAACATGACAGTTTGTCATGAAATCAGATCGTCATGGACTCATGTGGTGTCTCCCCAGGAAAAGTAATTCACACAGCAATGTACCCCACAGTAACCAAATATCTTCTAACCTTGAGTCCTACTGTTCCCAGATTTTTAGTGTCAAAGCCTGTGTTCTGGCAGCACCCACAAACTAAGTTGTCATGGGGCTGAGAGGTGGCTCAGGGGTTAAGCCTCTGCCTTGCAGGCAGTAGGTCCTGAGTTCGGATCCTAGACCCCATGTATAGACGCCGGGCAGAAGCGGGGGTGGCCTGTGTTTCTGGTCCTGGTAGGGCAGAGCCTGTGAATCCCGGGGCAGAGTAAACAAGGAGGAGGTGGAGGCGTCCATGGTGATTCCCGCATTCGTCCATGGTTCTACACACACACACACACACACACACACACACACACACACACACACACACACACGTGCACACACGCATACATGCACAATTGAAAATAAAAAAATAAAAAAAAACTTGATTGTCATGACCCATGTGGAATGGGTGTCCACCCATTGTGGTCTATTCAGAGAAGTTGAGGTGAACAGGAAAAGACAGGAACCTGTGCGCAATCTGGCTGTGCATTGGACCTTTCTTCATCTGAGTGCCCTACGTGTTAGAACAGCCCAGCTCACACAGTTCATTGCAAACATACAACAAAGCTTGTGTGAAAATCCCTAGTACAGCTATGAGAGAGCAGCTATGCTTGTTCAAGGCTAAAAGCAGCATAATAAACATCCCAAGCTGACACTGTGAAGCTTGAGGGGAGCTGTCAGCTCTCTGCCAGCACTCAGGGTAGGGGCAGCATGTCTCCCTGGAGTCCCTGCCTCAAAGTGTTGCTGTCTGTCCCTTCTGAGCATCTTGGGAGTATAATCAGGTATACCCTGCATTAGCACCTGCGTCAGCAGAGACTAGAGAAGCCTGTTAAGGCCTTATTGTCCTAAAGACCATCAGGGACTGCATTAGGTCTGACTGTGTCCCCCCGGAGTCATGAATGAGACAATGATGAAAAGAGGGCAGATGGCTGCATGTGGCACCTGCCCAGTGTTCAGGGGAAATGCAGAGGCTGCACAGAGTTCTTCCTGGAGGAGTGTACATCTGAGCTTCGTTCTGAAGTATGGGGGATACTTGGCCAGGTGGAGCTTTAAGGAGAGAATTGAGGACACGCACAGTGAGGAAAGAGCTTGGGAAGCCCAGGCCTGGTGCCTGAGCACTGCTCACATCCCTCTGCTCAGGAGACCTCATGCATCGTTCTCTTCCCCTCCTGACTTGTAGAACTCGTGTGTCAGGCCTGGCTATTCCCCAGGGACTTGTTTCTGTGGGAGCAGCACCCGGCCACTGAGCTTCTGCCCATCCTGTTGCTTCTTGCTGTGCTCTGGGACAGGCTGTCGTGGAGGCTGGGTTCAAGCCTGCTGGTGCTGGTGACCTTGCAATCCTCATCTGCTCATCTCCTGATCCCCAGCCTCCACCTCCCCAGTGCTGGGGTCCCAGGTGTGGCCACCACTGCCACTTTGAGGAGGGGCACACTCAGGTGCTCATCCAAGCCTTAGGAAGTCCATGTATGTGCCTCAGCCTCCCAAGGGCTGCGGTTACAGGGCTGTGATGCCTGCCCTGCTGATTGAGTCTTAAATGAAGGAGGAGAGTCGTGGTAGGGTAGAGTCTGTAGAGCAAATACAGGGAGACCTTATTAGTATCACTTCTTCCCCCTCCCCTCCTGTCGCAATGTCACTGTCACATCAGGTGTCAGGCAGCCTGAAGTTGAAACTCATAGGGATTCAGAATCATAAATGTCAACTGTGTTTTATGGGGCTTCCTCAGAGTTGTGTGTTTGAGAACCAGCTTAAGAAAACCTTTTGGAATGTTTAGAGCTGTAGCTGCTCAGGAGAAGAAGGAAGTTCTTGTGGTTGCCTGGGGACTTCCCATAAGCTCTTTAGTTCCCTTCCAGGGCCACGGCAATCTAGATCAGCTAATCCTTTGGTTAGTACCAGGCTTTAATTTTTCCCTTCTCTCAGCATGAGACTCTTGGGGAAACGCCAGTTTCTTGAAATCCATTTTAGTTGAGGTTGAGGGTCTGGAGCAAGTTCTGCATTCATTGAAGGCAGTGCAACAGGGATGAGGGTATCAGCAGGTAGCTGCATAGATCACTGGCCATGGCTGGGAGCTGTGAGAGAAGGATTTGAGTCTGTGATGGCTGCCCACCCTGGATAGCACCACCTACTCTTGGTTTGGCTCTGGAGTTTCCCAGGCTCTGCCTTTCAGGGCCAAAAATGTATGCTGCCACCCTTTGCACCAGCATTGTTACATGGCACTTGGTATGCCCAGCATTTTGTACCTGGGACCTGTGATCCCAACTCAGGACTTTCTGCTTGCAAGGCAGCGGCTTAAGCCCTGAGCAATCTCTCCAGCAGGTGTGTCATTTCTTATGACTGTGTGGCCAAATGAAAAAAGAGTGCAAGTTAAATCTGTGGTGTAGAACCCTGCCTGGGATCCAAAAGCTTGACATCCCATGGGGAGAATCAGAGAGTGAGGAAGATGAGAAGATTGATAGGAGAGTCCCCACAGGTCAGAGCTCTGATAGAGACAAGGGGGAAATCTAGGGTTCAGCACATCGATGGGGGCTTTAGCGATGGGCCAGTTCAAGAAACCATGGTGGTCATGGAATACACAGCATCTGTTCCCCTGGAATTATGTAAGAATTTTAAGCAAGGAACAACAGAGCCCATCATATCCTGGCTAGTGAGGCTGTGCAACAAGAGAGTGGATCAAATTAGCCTGAGTGCTGTGGTAGCTGAGTAGCATGGCCGCCCATCCCCCCTAGAGACGAGGACAAGACAAAGACTGCATAAGCTGAGGAGCATGAGGGGAATGAGTCCCTCGTTGACTGTCTCATCTGAGCAGTTAGGAACACATGGTTGTCACCTCCTGAGGTCCCCAGGAATATCAGGTAATGAAGAGTACAGAAGAAGGACAGGCACTGCTGAGGGAAGTAGGAATAAGAGGGGGCTAAGTTTGATACCCAGTTTGCACGACCAGATGGAACTGTGTTTACAGGGCATTAAGAATGTGGTTAGTTCACTTAGGACATCAGGAGTGACATAGTGATTGAGTGACTTTGCTGAGCCCCTGGTGAGATGCGATGTCACAGGGCTGGGGAGGATCTGCTGGACCTGAGTGACTTGACCTAGCATGTAAATCAAACCCAACATGTAAATCAAGTGTGCACAGGGGTAAATCAATACTGAGGAGACAGGAAAAGGACCAAAGAGAAAAAGAGGTCTGGTCATGTCGATCAAATGCAGATGTGGCAAGATTTTTGAAAAGCTGGAGTTCCTAAGAGGAAGATCGACAGGTGCTGTGCTAGGAGGTTCTGGAAAGCTTCAAGACCTGAGCAACAGCTCACAGAGGGAATGAATGTTAAGGCGATGTGGATGAAGTCTATGCTGGTCCCAGGGGTGGGAAATAATCCCCCCAGAGTAAACTGTGTACATTTCTCTCCTACAAAAAGATAAGCTGGAAACATGAATCCTTTGCCTAACTCAGGACCCCACAGTGTGCAGGCAGGTGAAGGCAAAGATCGTAAGAGTTTCTGCAGCTGTGGGGCCAGCCTGGAATGTGCTAGATCCAGGGTTCTCACAGCAGCCAGGTATGGCTGGTGGAGAGGCAACTGTTGAAGCCAAAGCCACAGTGTCTCCTCAGGGCCCCTTAGATACAAGCAGAGGCTCATTCACTGCTGACTGTAGGCAGGGCCCAGCAGCTTGAGCCAACCTCATGAAAGATGGGGAGATGCATGAAATCCCCAGGGATGAGACCCAGGATGAGGAAGCAGGGTGTTGGCTCAGGGAGAATAACTATAGATTATACAAAGGCACATGAGACGGCACCCCCTATGTTCTTTTTAGAAAGCAATTGATACAGGTTATGGAGACCTTTCATGTCATGTTGGATCTTGTACTATTGTCCTTTAGTAAACTTTCAGTTGCTCATTCCCAATATGGTCTGATGCTTGGAATGAGCTGGGGTGAGATTGAGAACACCCTGTCAACCTCTTGTAAAATGTTTTGTTATACAGATGGTGAAAGGTAAACCTATGTTTGCTAAAGATTTGGAGACCCATGTAGAAATCATACAGTTGCACCTGAAGGAAAGATGGTGTATTTGTCAGGTTCTCTAGGGATGCCCAATCGACACAATGAATATATATATATACACACACATATACACACATACATACACACATACATACATATATGTATTTATGTATACACACATACATACATATATATGTGTGTGTATATACATATATGTATATATACATACACATATACACACACATGGAATGTATTGAGTTGTCTTACAGATATGGCCAAGGTAGTCCAACGATGGCTTCCAGTAGCTGCTCAGTTCGGTAGTCAATGTGTGATGGCTGAAGGCTGGAGAAGGTTGGACTAGGCCCTGAACAGGTGAATAAAAAACAGAGAGCTGGTTGAGGAAGTTGGCATCCTTGCGTACACTTGGCCAGAAATGCTGGTCTGGCCAATAAAGATCATCCCTCTCTCAGGAGTTACGTAGTGATGGTTTGGCATTTTCCCTCAACGCTGGTGTTGGTGCTTGCTCTCTTGTCAAGCTGGCCTGAGAACTGTAAACAGGAATCATAAGAGAAAATAAGCCACTTGTTCCCTTAAAGCCATTTGATGGTGATTTGTCAGCAACCATGCAAGCGAATGATAACACAAACCAACAAGTGTTTTGGGGTCACTGACAGAAGCAGGAGAGAGGGTCACTTTAGGACCAGAGAGGAGTCTCAGGCACATCACCATATCATGGCTGGCAGATTCCCAGGACCCTAGATAGGTGTCTCTCAACTAATATCACTCCACTTATAGACCCCAGTTTCCCCCAATCCCCTTGAGGGCACATGAGTGGCAGGTGAGCAACCAGGTGTATGGACACATTGCATGTGGGCCCACACGTACATTCCCTCTGTCACTGAGGGAAGGTCAACAGTTGACAGAACAAAATGGTGACCGTTTGTTGAGAGGAAAACATCAGGCAACACTCCACCCTGCCCCCAACTCTTGCCTTCTTTCAGCCCCGTGGTCCACATTATTCCCTGGGGCTCATTAGAGGTGATGTCTGCATCTGTACATAGTACAACCCTGGCTCATTGTCCCACAGGGACAGTCTCTTGTTCTGAGGATCCTCACAAATGGTTATCTCATCAGCAAGCAGCGTGATCGTTAGTGTGTCTCCACAGCCAAAGGCCACAGCAGCAGCACTGCTGCTCTGTGGGTGCAGGAATGTGTAGAGAGCAGTTTGATGGGCATATCACATCTCCTAGCCACAGGTCCTGAGCTGATCCCCAGTACTAGATGTGAAGTATCCCCTTGACTGGGGATTACTTCCAATGTGAAATCTCCTGTCATACCCAAAACAGAGGGTGCCACTACGGCACTGGCAGTCACATGCTTTTGCCCCTACAGAATGAGGGCTGCTCTGTCTTACCAGGTTCCCTTAGTTTTGGTTTCTTTCTAATCTCCTCGCTGGCATGTTGGGGAAGAGAGAGTGAGAAATGTCACAGGCTCAGTACCGAGAAGCAGTTTTTGTTCAAATTCAAGGAGATAAGTGTAGGGGTGCACTTTAAGGATGTAATACAGGACCCTGGGGAAAAGGCTTGGCAGGCAAAGTGGCTTGAAAAACCAGTGGGACCAATTTAATTCGGATCCTTGGAGACCACCTAAGGTGGACAAAGGAGCCCAGACCTCGGTAATCACAGTGCCCCTGCCAGCAGATGGGAGGTGGACATGTGAGAATCTCTGAAAGCAGGTGGACCATTGAGTCTCCTGTTGATGGGGTGGCAGACGTGTTGGGCCTGCCCAGGATTTTCCCCAGGGCATGGCCGAGCACATGGGACTGAAGATGTCGCTGAGTGCTAGTGTCCTGGGCGTAACCCTGATCACATTATAGAGAGCCCTAATTGGCTTTCAGTTATTGACCTGCCTTCTGTGCTGAGTTACATTGGACTTGACCTCTAGAACCTGAAGGATGTGTTGACCTTTGACACAATTGGCTGACCGGTTCCCGCCCTGTGGTCTATTGTATGTATAAGCTCTTTTGTTATCCCCAATAAACTGAGATTTTGCTCTGACAAACTCCCCGTCCATGGCCGAGTCTTTGGAGGGTTGTAGTGGAGGTGTGGGTGGCCAGGCTTACCTTTCCTCATCATCACAGCCTGGAGCTGTGTAATCGTGTGAATGAGTGCGTGAGTGGGTGGAGACGCCACGTCATGGGTATTGGACTCCTGCAATCTGGTACCCCGTGTGAGGCAATTTCTAGGTCGGACAAAGTGAATTGGGAGTCTCGAGGTAAGTTTTGACTCTTAGTATGGGTAATGCGTCTTACAAGATTGACCCAGTGCCATCAGCACTAAAATCTGTATTAAGACGCTGTGGTTTTGAAATCCCAGATCCAGGCATTGCCAAGGTGTGGGAATCAGCTCTTGAGTTAGCTCCATGGGCCCAAATGTCCAACATATATTCATGGGACACGTGGAATAAGATAGAGAATCTAGCCAGAGAGTGAGAAAAAAAATCTTTTTTTTAATTTATTCAATTGTGTGTGTATATGTGTGTGTGTGTGTGTGTGTGTGTGTGTAGAACACGGGCAAATTCGGGAACCACCATGGACCGCCTCCACCTCCTCCTTGTTTACTCTGCCCAGGGATTCACAGGCTCCTCCCTACAAGGACCAGAAATGGAGGCCACCCCTGCTTCCACCCAGTGTCTATACCTGGGGTCTAGGATCCAAACTCAGGAATTTCCACCTGCAAGGCAGAGGCTTAAACCCTGAGCCACCTATCCAGCCCCGAGAAAAAAAATCTTAAGATATCGCCTCCCTTGGAATTTTATCCCATGGTTTCCGTGCTTAAGATAACGTTCCTTCCAATGATCCAGCACCCACAGGAGGCGAAGGTGCAGGCAGAGCAGGCAGAGGGGAAGGAGGACGGGACCGAGGAGCCATGGTGGTGGGGCGGGGATTGCACAGGGCCATGGTCTATTCAGAGAAGTTGAGGTGAATACGAAAAGACAGGAACCTGGGCGCAATCTGGCTGTGCATTGGACCTTTCTTCATCTGAGTGCCCTACGTGTTAGAACAGCCCAGCTCACACAGTTCATTGCAAACACACAACAAAGCTTGTGTGAAAATTCCTAGTAAGGCTGTGATAGAGCAGCTATGCTTGTTCAAGGCTAAAAGCAGCATAATAAACATCCCAAGCTGACACTGTGAAGCTTGAGTGGAGCTGTCAGCTCTCTGCCAGCACTCAGGGTAGGGGCAGCATGTCTCCCTGGAGTCCCTGCCTCAAAGGGTTGCTGTCTGTCCCTTCTGAGCATCTTGGGAGTATAATCAGGTATACCCTGCATTAGCACCTGCGTCAGCAGAAACTAGAGAAGCCTGTTAAGGCCTTATTGTCCTAAAGACCATCAGGGACTGCACTAGGCCTGACTGTGTCCCCCAGAATCATGAATGAGACAATGATGAAAAGCAGGCAGATGGCTGCATGTGGCACCTGCCTAGCATTCAGGGGAAGGGCAGGGGCTGCACAGAGGTCTTACTGGAGGAGTGCACATCTGAGCTTCGTTCTAACCTATGTTGGAGACTTGGCCAGGTAGAGGTTTAAGGAGAGAATCGAGGACACGGACAGTGAGGAAAGAGCTTGGGGTTTCCAGGCTTGGTGCCTGAGCACAGCTCACATCCCTCTGCTCTGCAGACTCCATGCATCGTTCTCTTCCACTACTGACTTGTAGAACTCGTGTGTCAGGCCTGGGTATTTCCCAGGGTCTTGTGTCTTCGGGACCAGCACCCGGCCGCTGAGCTTCTGCCCATCCTCTTGCTCCTTGCTGTGCTCTGGGACAGGCTGTCATGGAGCACAGGCTGGGTTCAAGCTTGCTGATGCTGGTGACCTTGCAATCCTCATCTGCTCATCTCCTGATCCCCAGCCTCCACCTCCCTAGTGCTGAGGTCCCAGGCGTGGCCACCATTGCCACTTTGGGGAGGGGCACACTCAGGTGCTCATCCAAGCCTTGGGATGTCCATGTATGTGCCTCAGCCTCCCAAGGGCTGCGGTTACAGGGCTGTGATGCCTGCCCTGCTGATTGAGTCTTAAATGAAGGAGGAGAGTCGTGGTAGGGTAGAGTCTGTAGAGCAAATACAGGGAGACCCTGAAGTCTCACCTTATTAGTGTCACTTCTCCCCCCCACCCCCTGCCCCAATGTCACTGCCACATCAGGTGTCAGGCAGCCTGAAGTTGAAACTCATAAGGATTCAGAATCATAAATGTCAACCTTATTTTGGGGGCTTCCTCAGAGTTGTGTGTTTGAGAACCAGTTTAAGAAAGCCATTTGGAAGGCTTAGAGCTGCAGCTGCTCAGGAGAAGAAGGAAGTTCCTGTGGTTGCCTGGGGACTTCCCATTTGCTCTTTAGTTCCCTTCCAGGGCCATGGCAATCTAGATCAGCTAACCCTTTTGTTAGTACAAGGTTTTAATTTTTCCCTTCTCTCAGCATGAGACTCTTGGGGAAACTCCAGTTCCTTGAGATCCATTTTAGTTGGCTGCTTCAATGATCTGGTGGCCAAGGAGAAGGACACAAGAGGGTCTTTGGAGTATATTTCTGAGCCAGGGATAGCTGGATGGGTTAGGCACCTGTCAGGAAATCTGGGGCCCAGAATTTGACCCCTTGAAGTCCTCACATTGAAAAGACAGACCTGATTTCTGAAATTGTCTTCTGACATCTGCCCATTAGCCTCTATGTGCCACCTCATACATTTTAGAATGTTGTTCTCCCCACCAGCACAGTTTCATGACAAGATGGGGTGTGATTTTTCCCACACACCCGAGGGACACATTTAGATGTAGAGAGACTCTGGACCTTTAGCATTGCCACTTCAGAAACCTGAATTGTGCTAGTGATTAGACGTGGCTCAGCTTCCAATCCTAAAGAACATGGACACTGTAGTTTTCTGGCTCACTCCTGGATGATCTGTCATCTATTGCACCTGTGGCCCAGCCAGGAGAGGGAAGATATGACCAAAGGCATTCTCACCCTTCCTTCCTCTCTCACATGCCTGACACAAGGGGTTCCAGGGAATTGGAACATTCCTAGGAATCCTGCTTCGGCCAAGGTCTATGCTTGAGCTGTGGGGCCAGCCAGTGGAGGACCCTGCCTCCCCGGAGAAAACACCACAAGGTGCTGACAATTTCAACCAATGTCTGCTACTTTCTGACTTTGGTTTCTTCATTTCTGAGACGTTCTAACACTGTGGCAAAAAAGCTGGGGAAAAGCCAGGAGTCTTCTTGGCTCCAGTTTGGACAAACAGTAGACAAATCCATGTTCCTGTACTGACTTCGTTCTGCATCATTTCCAGAGTACATCAGGGTTATGAAACTACTCAATCAATGAAATCGTCTGAACAAATTTGGTGAAGCCAGCATTTCCAATTTGGGGAAGCCAGTGAAGAGGCTATGTACTGTGGGCTTCCCTGATCCCTGTGGTGGAATGCAGGAAATTCCTAGTGCTGAGAGTTCTCCCTGCTCCCTCATTCCTGAGTATTGCTTGGGTATGAATGCCAACACAAGAGACAGAGAATGAGGGCTGATGATCAGTCCTTGTCTTGTTGTGCTCAACATCCTGACTGTACAGCTGTGATTGCGGGAATTGCTGGTCAGCCCCTGCGGTCTGCACCTTGGTATGTTTCTTCCCTTTTGTGCCAATTTTTCAAGCAGTGCCATCCTGTTGAGGACTGAGCTAGGCCACTTGCTGGATGTCTGTTTGGAGATGTCAGAGGAAGTTCATTTTGTTTGGCATCGTGATTCACTCTATGTGTGTGGCAGTTTCTCTCTCTGCTGCTGTGAGATACCACTCAAAGAACCATTTACTTAAGGAGAGTAAAGAGGATTTCATTGACTTCTGTTTCCAGAAGGCAGATCCAGTCCATCATGGCTGAAAAGGCTTGGCCAGCTGGCAAAAGGTGGAGGCAGCCTGAGTCACATCTGTCATCGAGGCAGAGAGATCCAAACTGTAAGAACATGCTTCTCTGGGGCTGGAGAGGTGGCTCAGCGGTTAAGCCTCTGCCTTGCAGGCAGAAGGTCCTGAGTTCGGATCCTAGACCCCACGTATAGACGCCAGGCGGAAGCGGGAGGTGGCCTGCGTTTCTGGTCCTGGTAGGGCGGTGTAGTTCCCGAATTTGACTGTGGTTCTGCACACATGCATATGCACAATTGAATAAATAATAAAAAAATTAAAAAAAAGAACATGCTTCTCATGGGTGCAGGGCAGAACTGATGAATCTCAGTACCCACTGGCTCTACTATGCCTTCCTCCATTAAGACTCAACCTCCTGAAGTTGCCATGACCTTTCCAAACATCAATTAAGGATTCAAACACATGAACCTTGGGGAATAAATAATATTCTAAAAGGGATTAAAAAATTAGTCTGAAACAAAACTGCAAATCATGTGGGAAAACTTCAAATCAGGTACAAATGGTAGCTTCAAGTCCAGCAGATGAGTCTCTGGCTCAAATCATCTCAGTTCCAAACTTCATTTGTTAGACCTCTCTCGCAGTTCTGCCCAGAGAACAAATCACTTTCTTGGGCTGTGATTCCTTCATTATATTATTTTGAGCTGGCTCCTGCCATGATGCCCAGCTTTCCTTGGAGGATGTCCCACGTTGGCTGTGGCATCTCTGCCATCTTCATGTCTCAATGGCAAACAAGCTTTAACTCTGCTTCACAAATGGCTTTTTTTGGCGCCTGCGCAAGTTTCCAATCCTGCCACATACTGCCTGTATTCAACCCCTCTCTGAAACTTAAAGGATTGACCCATGACCTCTACTCTCTTCCATCTTGGATGCCTCCAAAATCCGTGCCATATGAATGAGCCTTGCGTTGGAGACTGTCCTCCTAGGTTTGTAGCTGATTCAACTTCTCTGTGCTGACACTGATAAGAGTCTCTCTTAGGCAATTGCTTCTGAGGTTGAAGAGACTATTGCCTTGGGACTTTGACATTCAGCACTTCCTTTCCAGAAGAATGTGCATTCTTATGTTTGGGAGCTTTTTGTCAGGATCCTGCCCTATAATGAAGCCTCTTCTAGTGTCCAAGTGAAGAGCAGGCTTCAGTTCACTAAGGGGCTAATCTGCTTTTTTGCTGTCTTCTGTCTCTTTACACTTGCTGTCACATTTTTCGTCATCAAACCTCATAGTTCTTATTTCTTTCTGTCTTATTTCTTGATCTTTTCATCATAAATCTGAACAAGAGCACTATAAAACACCCACACCACACAGGTAAGACCACATTGCCTTGTAACTTCCTTCACCAAACTCTTGAATTCTATTTCAAGCAGCTTTGTGGGCAAGGGCAAAACTTGATCAAACTCCTGCCAACACATCACTCAGAGAGAATAGTTTCTATTTGGCAGTTTTAGAATAAAGAGGTCCGTATGGGTATGTTCTTGAAGGTCATCTCCCACTGCTGGGATATCCTAAAGGAGCTTAACCTGCCAGTCAGGTGGAAGTGGCTCCAATTCTCTTTAGAGATAAAGTGTCCATCTTCCCCCAATGCTCTGTTTAGGAAAGGATATGGAGATGAGCTCCTCAAATGCAGAGAAGTTAAGTTCCTCAAAAGAACAGCTTGGTCCTGAATTTGACTGAGTCAACCACATTGTTACCACACTATAAAACACAGAGGGAACTAAATGTCCCAATGAGATTTAAAGAACCTAAAATTAACTGATAAAGAAAAGCCACTTTTCCTGGGCCTGCAAGGCATCAGACGGTTCCCCTGTCGCTGCAGACTCCATGTCCTTGCTGTCGTTACTTTTTCTTTTCAAATACATCTTGCCTTAACCATTTCCACATGTTCTGGTGTCATTCTCCTAACCCAGGAACATAAGAGCCTGGAAAGAAACCCAGTATCATTTCCCTTTGTCCCAATACCAGTTCCCAATACAGTCTCTGCTCCTCTCTGGACCATCATAAGATACATTTCCACTGTCTCCATCTTTCTCACCATTAGTCTCTATCAAGCTCTCATAAGAATGGCCATCTAGGTCCCATCTGCAAGACGCAAAGGATTTCCCAGCCCCAAACTCTCCATGTTCCTCTCAACAAACATTTCCAAAAGCACAGCAGTCACGTCACAGCAATGATCATCCTTATCTACTTCTTGTTACTAAATTCTCTGAGCTTTACAACCGTTCATCTTCTATTACCAGATTTGCTTAGTCTCTCAGCAACTCCCTACTCCTCAGAACCAATTTCTGTCCTGGATATTGTGTATGCTTCTGGTAGACAACACTCACACTCAGTGAAGTAAAAGGGGAAAAAGGAGATTTATTTGAATTACAGTTGCAGAGGGGAAGTACATTCCATTATGATAGAAAATGTATGGCTGACTAGAAGAATTTAAGGGGGTATAAGTGACATCCATCATGGCTTCTCTCTCTCTCTCCCTCTCTTCTCTCTCTCTGAGAGGGCTAGCTCCTTACTACTAGAGCAGTCATGTCCTAGGAGCAGGGTGGAACTATCAAATCTCAAGGCCCATCCCCTGTCACATGCCATCCTCCAGGAAGACTTCACCTCCAAAGTTGGCACTACCTTCCCATCCGCTAAGGATTCAAACACCCAAGCTGTGGGGGAGAGCTCCAGTTCAATCCATGGCTGTATGTTGCAGCTTAGTTTTGCATTTTGATTTCACCTTCATCTCACAGTTGAGGTATGAAGATCATTGGAAATCCCCTTGGGTCACCTTGCACATCTTCTAATGGAGAAACGTCATCTGTGTGATCTCAAGTTAAATATCATGGCTACTGCGTGTTGTCTTTGGGGTCACATAGATTAAGATTTTTAGACCTTTTACTGCTCGGGCTGAGATGGCTCAGAGCATGAAGGGTCTGTGGTACAAGCAGGAAGACCCGACTTTGGATCCCCGGAAAAGTTGGACTTGGGAACAAGCGTCGGCCACCACAACAGCAGGAGACTCAAGGGTCCTCCTGATTCCGGAGATTCTATCATGTCCATGTCTCATCTGGTTGTAAGGGCACTGGGATTGCCCAGGTCTGAGATTCTGTGTCCATCTTAGGTGGGCTCCAAGAACCTGAGTTCATTTGGTCCCACTGGTTTGGCAAGACACTTTGCCCACAAAACCATTTCCCCAGGTTCCTGTATTGCATCCTTAAAGTGTACCCTTACACTTAGTTCCTTGCATTTTGACTAAAACTTCTTTCAGGACCGAGCCTCTGGCATTTCTCATTCTCTCTTCTCCAACCTACCAGTGAGATTAGAAAGAAAACAAAACTAATGGGACAGGGAAAGACAGAGCAGCCCTCGCCCTGGAATTCCATTGCCTTTCCTGATGGCTGAGGCAAGAAACTTGAACACAACTGACAATGTCACTGTTCTCTAGAGAGCTTTGTGTTTCCCTGGAGGCATCCCACAGGGGCATGACAGCCACAGCAAACAAGATATTTCTCTGCTCAGGGGCAGAGTGAATGTCAGCTGGCTGTTAACCATATGATCATTCATCCTATTTCCTCAACCCCATAAAGCTACATTTCATTTTCATTTTGCATGGGTGAACCCTTAAGTAAAAAGCAATAAATCTGCCATATGCATACATTCTGTGTGTTTGGAACTTTGCTCAAAGTTCACTTAGCTACATCTGTAAAGTCTGTTGCATATTGCATCCTTTGCAGAGTGTCACTTTAATTGCGGAAGAATAGAAAGTGTAGCCAGTGTGCTACAAGGTGTGGGACCAGCGCTAGAGCAGAAGAGGCCTGACTGGCATCTGCCAGGAAACCTTGTTGGCACCATCGTGTCTGGGTGAGGGAGGAGAATCCCTGGGGGAGTCCTATGTAGACTCTTGTAAATAACACCAACAGATTCATTGGCCCCAGAACCAAGAATGGCTTGGGGAGTTTCATTGTTGGACACAGGTGTGAACATTCCAATTGAGGGTTTTATCTCTGGGCACATTTGTAGAAACTTAGTAGTTGACTTAGGCCTAGAGCAGACCTATAGGAGATTTTCCAGATGATGGGGAAGTCCCAGCCCATGGCAGTGGGATTAGGCTCTGGGATAAAATACAGAGAGCTGATTGAGAGGGTTGGCATCCTTGGGTACACTTGGCCAGACATGCTGGTCTGGCAAGTAAAGATCATCCCTCTCTCAACCATTGTGTAAAGATGGTATGGCCAGTTCCCTCGGCCCTGGTGTTGGAGCATGCTCTGCTGTCAAGCTGAACAGACTGTAGTCTGGTTATCAGTATGAAAACGATTGCTTTATTTCCTTAAGCCGCTCTATGGTCATTTGTCAGTAACCATGAAGTGGACTGCAGTAGGGAGGTTTGTGTGCAGGGCTCCTGCCTTGTCCCACAGACCCTTTGCTGAGGCAGAGCAGCCTGTGGGAGATGCATCCATGGGAACATAGCTATCTTTTCCCACTTTCAGGCTATGGTGGTGCTTGCATGGGTCCTGTTGTGGGTAGTGAATCTTGTAACTGATGTTGAGCCCCCAGAAGGCAGAGCATGTGTGGGGGAATCAGCTGGTTTCAGTCCCCACCAGTGTGGTGTGGTGTAGCAGGTAGAGGGCCTGCTTAGGTGTGGACTCACCACTGGGTAAGGAGAGACCATAAGGAGGTTGAGGGTCTGGAGCAAGTTCTGCATTCATTGAAGGCAGTGCAACAGGGATGAGGGTATCAGTAGGTAGCTGCATAGATCAATGGCCATGGCTGGGAGCTGTGAGAGAAGGATTTGAATCTGTGATGGCTGCCCACCCTGGATAGCACCACCTACTCTTGGTTTGGCTCTGGAATTTCTTAGACTCTGCCTTTCAGGGCCAAAAATGTATGCTGCCACCCTTTGCACCAGCATTGTTACATGGCACTTGGGATGCCCAGCATTTTGTACCTGGGACCTGTGATCCCAACTCAGGACTTTCTGCTTGCAAGGCAGCGGCTTAAACCCTGAGCCATTTCTTCAGCCAGTGTGTCCTTTCTTATGACTGTGTGGCCAAATGAAAAAAGAGTGCAAGTTAGATCTGTGGTGTAGAACCCTGCCTGGGATCCAAAAGCTTGGCATCCCATGGGGAGGATCAGAGAGTGAGGAAGTTGAGAAGATTGTGATAGAAGAGTCCCCACAGGTCAGAGCTCTGATAGAGACAAGGGGGAAATCTAGGGTTCAGCACATCGATGGGGGCTTTAGCATAGGCCAGTCCAAGAAACTGTAGCCATCATTGAATACCCAGCATTTGAACCCATTTTGCAAGAGCCCATCACAGCCCGGCTGTTGAGGCTGTGGGAAAAAAGGGCGGATGGAATTAGCCTGAGTCGTGTTGAAACTGAATGGCAATGCCACCCATCCCCCCTAGAGACAAGGACAAGACAAAGATTTCATAAGCTGAGGAGCATGAAGATGATCAGTCTTCACTGACTGTCTCATCTGAGCAGTTGGGAAGACATGGTTATCACCTGCTGAGGTTCCCACAAATGTGAGAGAATGAACACTACAGAAAAGGACAGGGATTGCTGAGGGAACTAGGAATAAGAGAGGGAAAAGCCCCTTTCGCCCCTCCCCACTCCACAGGTCGGGACGCGTAAGTACGCGAGATCCAGCTGGGCCTCACCGCGCGCTCTAGGACCCCAGGTCAGCCCACAGGGACCCGGCTCCGACTCCCACCATCCAGCCGGAGCCGCGCGGGGGCCGAGGGACGAGGAAGACCTCCCCCCGCGCCCGGGCCCCGCCCCAGCTGCCCTCGGGTTAAATAGCTCCACGCTGACGCGCCCATCGTCCCCTTTCACCCCACCCCGCTCCGCAGGTCAGGACACGCGCGAGGTCCACCCGGGCCTCACCCCACGCCCTAGGTAAGTCCCCCTTCGGGCCCTGCCCACCAGTACCCCAGGCCAAATAATTCAGTTTAGTGAAATTGAGAGATCTTAAGAGTTAAAATGACAATGCCAAAGTCAAAGTGCAAATCCATCCATGAGAAGCAACACTCAAGTAAACAAATTTCCCACTGAAGAAATTAATCCCATAATTTTAGACTCCAACAAGAACAAACCCGCGGAAAAAGGCCAAGAAAGCCTGACCCAGGATAACGACTTTCAAAATATGATCATTACCATGTTCAATACTATGAAAGAGGAAATCCGGGAGGAATTACATAATCGAATCAATCGCTTTGAAGAGGAACACAAAAGACATCTGGAGGAATTGAGAAAAACAGTGCAAGAAACAAAAAGTGGCATAGAGCAGTTAAAACAAACTCAAGCAGAGTTTAAAACTGAGCTAAAAGACAAGTTATCTTCAACCCAGAACGCCATAGAGAGTCTTATCAACAGAACTAATGAAGCAGAAAACAGAATTTCCGACCTTGAAGATAAAGTGGGAGTACTAACCAGCTCAATGGAAGAGGTTGTTAAAGCCAAAAAGATACTTGAGAGAAATATCCAAGAGATATGGGACACCCTGAAGAAGCCTAACATGCGTATTCATGGAATACCGGAGCAAGAATCTCAAAATACAACCCCTGAGGAAAGTTTTCAAACGATCATCAAGGAAAACTTTCCTCATCTAAAAAAAGAGAGGCCCATCCATATACAAGAGGCATTCCGCACCCCAAACAGATACGACCAAAATAGAAGCACACCGCGGCAAATAATAGTTAAAACACTCCACATTCAAGATAAAGAACTGGTGCTGAGAGCTTCAAGGGAGAAAAAACAAGTCACTTTTAAAGGCAAACCTATTAAAATAACAAATGACTTCTCAGTCGAAACAGTAAAAGCAAGAAGAGCTTGGAGAGACATACTTCAAGTATTGAATGAGCAAAAATGTCAACCCAGGCTGATTTACCCTGCAAAACTATCAGTCATGATCGAGGGAGAAAGAAAAATTTTCCAGCACAAAGACAACTTTAAGGGATACATGGCCACCAAACCAGGCCTTCAAAAACTGCTAGAAATGATACTCAAGCGTGAAGAAAAAAACAGGCATATCCAGGAGAACAGAAGGCAAATATAACACCATTAAAAGCGAAGCAATATACTTATAAAAGCTACTAAACATAATAAATGTCTGGAATTAACAATAGTTTCTCCATTATAACACTAAATGTTAATGGAATTAATTCACCGATCAAGAGACACAGATTACAAACTTGGATTAAAAATCACAATCCATCAATCTGTTGCCTGCAGGAAACCCATCTCACCACAAAAGATAGGCACGCTCTAAAAATAAAAGGCTGGTCAACAATTCTACAAGCAAATGGAAGCAGAAAACAGGCAGGGGTAGCCATTATGCTATCAGACAAAGTGGATTTCAAACCAAAGAAAATTATAAGAGACACGGATGGATACTACATTTTAGTCACAGGTACAATTCACCAGGAAGATTTCACAATACTGAACATATATGCACCCAATACGGGCCCCTCCACATTCATTAAGAAAACCCTACAGCGTCTAAAGCAAGAAATCAACCCCCAAACGATAATTCTTGGGGACTTCAACACCGCCCTCTCTACATGGGATAGATCAACAGGTCAAAAGCTTAACAGAGACACTTTGGAACTTAATCAAACCCTGAAAGAAATGGACCTCACAGATCTCTATCGAACTTTTCACCCACGCACCAAAGAATACACATTTTTCTCAGCAGCACACGGAACTTTCTCCAAAATAGATCACATATTGGGCCACAAAATGAATCTACACATATACAAGAAAGTTGAAATTCTAACCTGTGCCCTATCAGACCACCACGGCCTAAAGCTGGACATCCACAACACATCAAACAAGAGAAAATACACTAACTCCTGGAAACTTAACACTATGATGCTGAATGAGAACTGGATTCAGGAAGAAATTAAAAAGGAAATTCAAGATTTCCTGAAAGTGAATGATAACGAAAATACAACTTACCAAAATCTCTGGGACACAATGAAAGCTGTTCTAAGAGGTAAGTTCATAGCTCTTAATGCCCACGTCAAAAAAATGGAAACATCAGAAATAAACAACTTAACAATGCAGCTTAAAGCTTTAGAGAAACTAGAGCAATCTGATCCCAAAAGCAGTAGAAGAGAAGAGATTAGCAAAATAAGGGGAGAAATATCTGAAATCGAGACTAAGAAAACGATAGAAAAAATCAACCAATCAAAAAGCTGGTTCTTTGAAAAAATCAACAAGATTGATACACCCCTAGCTAAACTAACCAAAAGCAAGAGAGAGAAAACCCAAATTAACAAAATTAGAAATGAACATGGAGTTATCACTACTGATACCCAAGAAATCCAGAGAATTATAACATCATATTTCAAAAACTTATACTCTGTGAAGTTTGACAACACAAAAGAGATGGATGAATTTCTAAGTAAACACAACTTACCTAAATTGAATCAGGAAGTTGTGAATTATTTAAATAGTCCTATAACATATAAGGAAATTGAGGAAGTAATCTCGAATCTTCCCACCAAAAAATGTCCTGGACCAGATGGATTCAGCACAGAGTTCTACCAGACATTTAAGGAGTTAATAACACCAATACTCCTTAAACTGTTCCATCAAATAGCAAAGGAAGGAACACTACCAAATTCCTTCTATGAAGCTAATATCGTTTTAATCCCAAAACCTAATAAAGATTCACTTAAAAAAGAAAACTATAGGCCGATCTCCCTGATGAACACAGACGCAAAGATTCTCAACAAAGTCTTAGCAAATCGGATTCAAAAACATATTAAAAAGATCATTCATGGGGACCAAGTAGGCTTCATCCCCGGCACACAAGGTTGGTTCAACATACGCAAATCAATAAATGTAATTCATCATGTAAACCAGTCCAAAGTCCAAGACCACATGATACTCTCGATAGATGCAGAAAAAGCTTTTGACAAGATCCAACAGCCTTTTATGATCAAAACGCTAGAGACAGTAGGAATGGAAGGAACCTTTATCAATATAATAAAAGCTGTATACAACAAGCCCACAGCAAGGATTATGCTCAATGGGGAACAATTGGAAGCATTCCCACTTCGATCAGGAACTAGACAAGGCTGTCCACTCTCACCACTTCTATTCAATATTGTACTTGAAGTCTTAGCTGAAGCCATAAGACAAGAAAGGGACATAAGAGGGATTCAAATCGGCAAGGAAGAAGTCAAGCTATCCCTATTTGCAGATGACATGATCTTATACCTGAGGGATCCCAAAAACTCCACCAGGAAGCTCCTGGAACTAATTGAGAAGTTCAGCAGGGTGGCAGGATACAAAATAAATGTGCAAAAATCAGAGGCCTTCCTATATGCCCAGAATGAAAGAAGTGAAAAAGCCTTGAGAGAAACAATACCATTTACTATAGCCCCTAAAAAAATGAAATACCTTGGTATAAACCTAACTAAGGAGGTAAAAGACCTTTACAATGAAAACTTTAAAACCCTAAAGAAAGAAATAGCAGAAGACACCAGAAGGTGGAAAGACCTCCCTTGTTCCTGGATTGGCAGAATCAACATCGTGAAAATGACCATCCTACCAAAGGCAATATACAGATTCAATGCTATACCAATCAAAATCCCAAAGCAATTCTTCAAAGAAGTTGACCAAACAATCTCAAAGTTCATATGGAGGCACAAAAGACCCAGGATAGCAAAAACAATCCTGAGTAACAAAAACACAGCTGGAGGTATTACCATACCAAACCTTAGTCTATACTACAAATCCATAGTTGTAAAGACAGCCTGGTACTGGCTCCAAAATAGACACACAGATCAATGGATAAGGATTGAAGACCCAGATATAAGCCCACAAAGTTACAGCCATTTGGTCTTTGACAAAGGGGCCCAAAGAATCCAATGGAAAAAGAACAGCATCTTCAACAAATGGTGCTGGCAAAACTGGATCTCCACATGCAGAAGATTAAAGCTGGACCCGTACTTGTCACCATGTACAAGACTTAATTCCAAATGGATCAAGGACCTTGATATCAGGCCAGAGACTATAAAAACCATAGTTGAAAGGATAGGGAACTCCCTCGAGCTGATTGGGCTAGGCCAACAGTTCCTAAACAGACATCCAATGGCACAGTCACTGCTACCAACTCTCAACAGTTGGGATCTTGTGAAATTAAAGAGCTTCTGTTCAGATAAAGAGATTGTAATGCGAGCTCAAAGGCAACCCACAGAATGGGAGAAAATCTTCACTAACCACATATCTGATAGAGCTCTATTGTCCAGAGTGCACAAAGAACTTAGAAAACTAAACACCAAGGAAACCAATGGCCCAATTAAAAAATGGGCCCTGGAACTTCAAAGAAACTTTACCAGGGATGAAATTAAAATGTCTAACAAATATCTTAAAAAATGCTCCACTTCTTTAGCCATCAGGGAAATGCAAATCAAAACTTCCCTGAGATATCATCTCACCCCGGTCAGGATGGCAAAAATCCACAATACTAACAACGACAAATGCTGGAGAGGATGTGGAGAGAGGGGAACTCTCCTACATTGCTGGTGGGAATGCAGGCTCATACAGCCACTCTGGCGAGCCGTCTGGAGATTCTTAAAGAAATTAAAGATTGAAATGCCATATGACCCTGCTATTCCACTTTTGGGAATAACCCCCATACAGCAGAGGTTCACCTCGATAGCACAAGCACGACCATGTTCATAGCAGCACTGTTTACAATAGCAAAGTCATGGAATCAGCCCAAATGTCCAACAGTTGACGAGTACATCTATACAATGGAGTACTACTCAGCCATCAAAAATGATGAATTACTGGAATTTGCTGGGAAATGGATGTCATTAGAAACAATTATATTAAGTGAAGTATCCCAGACCCAGAAAATTAAGCGCCGTATGTACTCCCTAATAGGTGGCTCCTAGTACCAAACCCACCCAGCCCACCTAGAGACAGTAATTGCAAGGATTATGAACAGGAGGGATGGGGTAGGAGGGCCACACCAGAAAGAAGGAGAGAAGGGACCATGTTACAGCAGGGAAAATAGGCCTCCACCAAGGACCCAAATAAGTAATGAGACATCTGATTAAGTTCACAGACTTTTGTTCCTGATCATTTACTACTGAGGGGGAGTGATCTCACCAGAAGAGGAGGGCATATAGTCTGGCAGATAAAAAGTAACAATTTTGCATATGGGTGATAGACCCCTCCCTCACTGTTGATTTCCCACTTTTATTACATCTACCTTTGAATGTGCTTTTATCACAAGACTCTAACAGCTTTTTGTCTCTGGCCAGGGGGTAACATACAATGCCCACCAGGATGGAGTGAAGGGCATTGCAGGAGCAGCAAAACTGCAAAAGAAAATCAACAAACCACAATCCAGAACTTCAGAGACTCTATATCAACCACCTAGAACTAGGCCAGCTTAGTCTCTCCCCATCCTGAAGCTCAGGGAAATTTGCGGAAGAGGGGGCGGTAAGAGTGTAAGAGCATAAGGATGGGAGGAGCAATGATATGTAAGATACTCTATACTAGTTAGGGCTGAAGTAATCATAATTGGACTTTGCATGCCCTGCGCATTGTCCAACACACTGTTGACCTCACAAAGTCTAGCATCTGCTAAAGGCACCAAGATCCTTGGAGGCAAAGGATTGGCAGCCACAACAGTGTTCCTATACCTAAGGGGAACACGGGAAAGGGTTTGGGAAAGGCCACTGGGTCCTTGTACGTCATCGGAGAGGAGGACCCAGAGGAAAATCAGACATGCACAAGAAAGGACTCTCTGGGAATTGGGGTGGGAGGCACTGGGGGATGGGGAGGGAGAGGGGTGGGGAGGGGGAGCAGGGAGTACGGGGGGAGGAGGAGGGAGGGAGGGAACTGGTGTACCTAATAAGTTTGTATGAGCTGAAATAAAAAAAAATGCTCCACTTCCTTCGCCATCAGGGAAATGCAAATCAAAACTTCCCTGAGATATCATCTCACCCCGGTCAGGATGGCAAAAATCCACAATACAAACAACGACAAATGCTGGAGAGGATGTGGAGAGAGGGTAACTCTCCTACATTGTTGGTGGGAATGCAGGCTCATACAGCCCCTCTGGCGAGCCGTCTGGAGATTCTTAAAGAAATTAAAGATTGAAATGCCGTATGACACTGCTATCCCACTTTTGGGAATAACCCCCCATGCAGCAGAGGTTCGCCTTGATAGCACAAGCTCGACCATGTTCATAGCAGCACTGTTTACAATAGCAAAGTCATGGAATCAACCTAAATGTCCAACAGTTGACGAGTGGATAAGGAAACTGTGGTACATCTATACAATGGAGTACTACTCAGCCATCAAAAATGATGAATTACTGGAATTTGCTGGGAAATGGATGTCATTAGAAACAATTATATTAAGTGAAGTATCCCAAACCCAGAAAATTAAGCGCCGTATGTACTCCCTAATAGGTGGCTCCTAGTACCAAACTCACCCAGCCCACATTGAGACACTCAAAAGTAAACCTATGTAACACAGTAATTGCAAGGATTATGAACAAGAGAGATGGGTTAGGAGGGCCACACCAGAAACAAGGAGAGAGGAGACCATGTTACAGCAGAGAAAATAGGCCTCCATCAAGGTCTGCAAGTAAGTAATGAGAAACCTGGTTAAGTTCACAGACGTTCTTTCCTGATCTCACCAGAAGGGGAGGGCATATAGTCTAGCAGATAAAAAGTAATCATTTTTCAAATGGGTGATGGACCCCTCCCTCAGTGAGGTTTCCTACTCTTATTACATCTACCCTTGAATGTGCTATTAAAACAAGACTCCAGTTTAACAGCTTTTTGTCTCTGGCCAGGGGGTGACATACAGTGCCCAGCAGAATGGAGTGAAGGGAATTGCAGGAGCAGCAAAACTGCAAAGAAAATCAACAAATCACAATCCAGAACTTCAGAGACTCTATATCAATCACATAGAACTAGGACAGCCTAATCTCTCCCCATCCTGGAGCTCAGGGACATTTGCGGAAGAGGGGGCGGTAAGATTGTAAGAGCAAAAGGATGGGAGGAGCAACGATTTGCAAGATTCTCAACAATAGTTGGGGCCAAAGCAATCATAATGGGACTTTGTATGCCCTGCGCAATGTCCAGCGCACTGTTGCCCTCATAAAGTCTAGCATCTGTTAAGGGCACCGAGACCCCTGGAGGCAAGGGATTGACAGCCATAGTAGTGATCTTATGCTTAAGGGGAACAAGAGAAAGGGCTTATGGAAATGCCACTGGGTCCTTATATGTCATCGGAGAGGAGGACCCAGTGGAGAGTTAGGCATACACAATAAAGGACTCTCTGGGAATTGGGGGGGAGGCACTGGGGGAAGGGGAGGGGGAGGAGGGGGGAGGGAGGGAACTCGTAAAAAAATTTAAAATGTATAATTAAATTTTTAATAAAAAAAACAAAGGAATGAATAAATAAATAAATAATCAAAAAAAAAAAAAGAGAGGGAAAAGTTTGATACCCAGTTTGCTGGGACAAGATGGAACTGTGTTTACAGGGAATTAAGAAAGAAGGTAGTTCGGCCTGAAGAGGTGGCTCAGGGATTAAGCCTATGCCTTGAAGGCAGAAGGTCCTGAGGTCAAATCCTAGACCCCACGTATAGACACGGGGTGGAAGCGGGGACGGTCTGCGTTTCTGGTCCTTGTAGGGTGGAGCCTGTGAATCCCGGGGCAGAGTAAATGAGGAGGTGGATGCGGTCCTTGGAGGTTCCCGAATTCGTCTGTGGTTCTACAGACACACACATACATACAAACATGTACATATACACATGTGCACACAGGCACAATTGAATAAATAATAAATAATAAAAAAATTTAAAAAAGACGAGAAGATAGTTCTCCTGGGACCTCAGGAGTGACATAGTGATTGAGTGACTTTGCTGAGCCCCTGGTGAGATGTGACGTCACATGGCTGGGGAGGTTCTGGTGGACCTGAGTGACTTGGACCACATGTAAATCAGGCCCAACGGGTAAATCAAGTGTGCACAGTGGTAAAGCAATACTGAGGAGATAGGAAAAGGACAAACCAGAAAAAGAGGTCTGGTCATGTCGATCAAAGGCAGATGTGGCAAGATTTGTGGAAGGCTGGAGTTCCTAAGAGGAAGATCGACAGGTGCTGTGCTGGGGAGGTTCTGGAAAGCTTTGAAACCTGAGCAACTGTTCACAGAAGGAATGAATGTTAGACAATGCAGATGAAATCTAAGCTCATCCCAGGGGTGGGAAATAATCCCCTGAGAATAAACTGTGTACATTTCTCTCCTACAAAAAGATAGGCTGGAACCAGGAATCCTTTGCCTAACTCAGGACCCCACAGCATGCAGGCAGGTGAAGGCAGAGACCGTAAGAGTGTCTGCAGCTGTGGTGCCAGCCCAGAACGTGCCAGATCCAAGGTTCTCCCAGCAGCCAGTATGGCTGGCAGAGAGGCAGCTGTTGAAATGACAGCCACAGTGTCACCTCAGGGTCCGTTAGATACAAGCAAAGGCTCATTCACTGCTGACTCTAGGTAGGGACCAGCACTTTGAGCCAACCTCATGGGAGGTGGGGAGATGCATGAAATCCCCAGGGATGAAATCCAGGATGAGGAAGCAGGATGTTGGCTCATGGAGAATAAGAATAGATTACACATAGCCACATAAGATGATACCCCATGATGTTTTTCTTAGAAAGCAATTGATGCAAGTTATGGAGATGATACTGTAACAGTCAGGATCAGAACATACTGTCCCTAAATACACATGGTGCATATGTCTTACATCCTCTGTGGCTATGTCTCTAGTAACACATGCGATCTCTGGAGGTGACTTTGATTTTATCACTTGTGTTGAAGTTTTTAGACTTTCAGTCCACAAGAAAGACAAACGGGGTCCCAGGGCGAGGGGCGTCTCTGCCCTGTGTGTCCCTAGACTGAGGCAGTCTGTCCATTCTCCTTCAGAGGCTCTGAATTCCTTGCTTCTCTCCAGTGGCCACTGAGGACAAATGAGTTTATCTCGTGTGCCCCTTTAGCAGTGAACCTATTCCTTATCAGTGCTCCCCAGCCTCAGGGGGTCTTTATTATTCACTAGTTATGGACTAGTTGTGACCCCTGGCTGACCTGGCACTTGTTGAAGTGACCAGGCGACCTCAAACGTGGGACAAGCCTCTGCCTCCGCGTCCCATGTGCTTGACCTACTGGCGCTTGCCACCGCGGCCAGCTCTCCAGTTACTTTAGCTGTAGCAGAACCAGAAGTTCTGCTCCTGGGACTCTCGAGAGGTTCTGATTACAAGTCTGTTTCTCTGGAACCTCTCTCTGTACTAATGTCTGTATTACCCAGGGTTCACCAGGTATCAGGATCCACAGCACAGGAGTGGGATTTGCCTCCTTGGCATACACACATGAGGTCAGTCTGCAGCATGGAAGGCCGACCAGGTAGGCAGCTGCCCAGTCCAAGAAGTTCCATGCCTGATGTTCCCAGTGCAGAACAGGGAGCCTGGAGCAAGAGCTGCACACAGTTGATAGTTCCTCAATGCTCATGGTCCTGCCCGGCAGGGCTATTCTTTCCCGTGAGGTTTTTGCATGAGTTCTGAGAACTATGTGCAATCTCTTCTCAGAGATCAGCTAACCCTTTGGTTAGTGCCAGGCTTTACTTTTTCCCTTCTCTCAGCATGAGACTCTTGGGGAAACTCCAGCTTCTTGAATTCCATTTTTGTTGTCTGCTTCAATGGTGTGGTAGCCAAGGAGAAGGACACAAGAGGGTCTTTGGAATACATTCCTGAGCCTGGATATAGCTGGACGCGTTAACCACCTGTCAGGAAATCTGGGGACCAGAGTTTGACACCTTGAAGTCCTCACATTGAAAAGATAGACCTGATTTCTGAAAGTCGTCCTCTGATCTTCACCCATGAGCCCTTGCGTGCTACCACAAACCTTTTAGAATGTTGTTCTTCCCAGCAGCACAGTTTCATGACAAGATGGGGTGAGATTTTCCCCACACACCCGAGGGACACATTGGAAGACCTACGGAGACTCTGGAATTTTAGCATTGCCGCTTCAGACCTGAAGTGTGCTAGTGATTAGATGTGGCTCAGCTTCCATTCCTAAAGAACATGGACACTGTACTTCTGTTGCTCACTCCTGGAGGATCTGGCATCTGTTGCACCTGTGGCCCAGCCAGGAGAGGGACGATATGACCAGAGGCATTCTCACTCCTTCCTTCCTCTCTCACATGCCGAAACAATGGGTTCCAGGGAATTGGAACATGCCCAGGAATCCTGCTTTGGCCAAGGTCTATGCTAGAGCTGTGGGGTCAGCCCGTGGAAGACCCTGCCTTCCCGGAGGAAACGCCACAAGGTGCCGACAACTTCAACCAATGTCTGCTACTTTCTGACTTTAGTTTCTTCATTTCTGAGACATTCTCACACTGTGGCACAAAAGCTGGGGAAAAGCCAGGAGTCTTCTTGGCTCCAGTGTGGACAAAGAGTAGACAAATCCATGTTCCTGTATCGAGTTCGTTCCGCATCGTTTCTAGAGTACAACAGGGTTGTGAAATACACAATCTTGGGAACAAACTTGGTGAAGCCAGCATCTCTCATTTGGGGCAGTCAGCCAAGAGGCTACTGTGAGCTTCCCTGATCCCTGTGGTGGAATGCAGGAAATTCCTAGTGCTGAGAGTTCTCACTGCTCCCTCCTTCCCGAGTATTGCTCGGGTATGAAAGCTGACACACCAAGAGGCAGAAGATGAGGGCTGATGATCAGTCCTGGTTTTGTACACAACACCCTGACTGTGCAGCTGTGATTCAGGGAGTTCCTGGTCAGCCCCTGTGGTCTGCATCTTGCTTTATTTCTTTTCTTTTGTGCCAATTTTTAAAGAAATGCCATGCTGTTGAGGATTGAGCTAGGCCACTTTCTGGATGTCTGTTTGGGGATGTCAGAGTAAGTTCATTGTGTTTGGCAGCATGATTCACTCTATTTGTGTGGCAGTTACTCTTTCTGCTGCTGTGAGACACCACTCAGAGAACCATCAACTTAAGGGGAGTAAAGGTGATTTATTTGACTTGTTTCTAGAAGGGAGATCCAGTCCATCATGACTGAAAAGGCATGGCCCCCTGGCAGAAGCTGGAGAATTCATGAGTCACATCTTTCATAGAGACAAGGAGATACAAACTGTAATAACCGGCTTCTCATGGGTGCAGGGCAGAACTAACCAACCTCAATACCCACTCTGTGAACCATGCCTACCTCCATGAATGCGCCAGCTCCTGAAGTTGCCATGACCTTCCCAGATATTGATGAAGGATTCAAACACATGAACCTTGGGGAATAAATAATATTCAAAGCGTGACATCTCCACCCCTATGCCATACAACCTCTTGACTGCTTCCTGATGCAATCAGTACTAATTTGGACTTGAAAGAAACCAACACAGTCAAAAAGTCCAAAGTCGTGAGGCGGTTGGGGAGGGGCCGCTGGGGGAGCGCGACAGCGCAGTGACAGGCACCGCGGAGGGTGCTGCCCCGGCGACGATGGCAGAGGGGCCCAAGGAAGCCCGGAGCCGCCCTCCATGACAGGACGATGGCGGAGGAGACCACGAGCCCGTCCCTTCCGGGCGAGGCCCTCCAGCCGCCGCCTCCGCCCCCCGCGCCTGGGCCGGCCCGCCCGGCGAGCCCCAGGCCCCGGGCCGGCCCCTCGCGCCTGTCGCCTCGGCCACGGAGGAGCCGGAGCCGCCGCGCGAGCTCGGGAAGCGACGGGACGCAGGACCGGACGCGGGGCCGCAGGGGCCCGTGGGCCGCGTGGCGCCCGAGGCGGCGGGGGCGCGGGACCGGCCGCGCGAGTACTCGCGGCAGGTGCACGAGTGGCTGTGGCAGTCGTACTGCGGCTACCTGACCTGGCACAGCGGCCTGGCCGCGCTGCCCTACTGCGGCCCCCCGGCCGCCGCGCCCGCGCCCGCGCCGCCGCCCCCGCAGCTGCCCTTCTACCACCCCTTGTACTTCCTGAGCACCGCGGCCGCGGGGCCCGAGGCGGAGGCAGCCCCGGGCATCGCCGCCCCGGGCGCCCTCGCCGGCCTCGGGTCCCGGGCTCCGCACGTGCCCGCCATGGTTCGCGCGGCCCCGGTGACCAGGGTGGGATCGGCAGCCCCCGCGCGGACGGCGAGCGACACCGGGCGACAGGCGGGTAGGGAGTATGCCATTCCATCGTTGGCCCACCGATTTATGGCCGAGATGGTGGATTTCTTTATTCTCTTCTTTATTAAAGCAACCATTGTTTTGAGCATCATGCACCTCAGTGGAATAAAGGACATCTCCAAGTTTGCTATGCATTATATAATAGAAGAAATTGATGAGGACACGTCAATGCAGAAAATGATCGTGGCACTTATATATAGATTATTAGTTTGTTTCTATGAGATAATTTGCATTTGGGGAGCAGGCGGAGCTACCCCAGGGAAGTTCCTGCTAGGGCTTCGAGTTGTGACCTGCGATACATCAGTACTTATTGCTCCCAGTCGGGTGTTAGTGATTCCGTCATCCAATGTTAGCATTACAACGTCCACCATCCGAGCTTTGATCAAGAATTTTTCTATTGCTTCCTTCTTCCCTGCCTTCATCACACTGCTGTTCTTTCAGCACAATCGAACAGCCTATGACATTGTAGCAGGAACCATTGTGGTAAAGTGAAACGGGGTCAGATGATGCCCAAAGCCCACGGCACTGTGGAATAACGACTGAATTATGTATCGAGGCCATCCGTGTCCCTGGGTTACGTTAACATGATTTAGCAATTAAAGCAGTCACTCCAGTGTGGTGCAGGCGACTGTTCTGAAAGTGTCAATTGCACTCATGAATGCCGGAGACCTTCAGAAGAAGCCTTGGTAAAGTCAAGTGTTAATTCTTTTTAGGTTCAAGCACATGATTCCATAACCAACAATGTAAACGTTCTTGACGTGTGAAAGTATCCTAAGCTTTCAATCTCCAAATGAACGTACATTGCGGCTCATCCCAGAATGACGGAAACGTGGTTGTGTTTTGTGAACACCTTGGTAACTAACTCTGGGGGAAACTGTGCTTTGCGGGCCAAGAGGGCAGCATGTCCACCACCAAAGTGTGGGCTTGGTGCCCAGAGAAGCCGCAGGTTTTTAGGGTGTTCTGCAGGTCACTGTGTAGAGGTTAACTTGATAACTTCTCAGTGCTTAAATGTGCATTTGGAGGCAAGTTTTCTGTGATTATGAAAGTGTCATATCATTGATGTTTTAGAGAAAAGGTAAGTTAGTGACTGCCTTTAATGGGTGGTAGGGTTGGGGGTGGGAGTATCATTTTCAATGTAAAAACTCAAATGTGCAAGTATTTTTCAGTGTCCTGTAATCAACTGTGTGTGGGAAACTTCCATCAAACCATTGGGTATTTGCTACAGAACAATGTTCTCAGTACGTGCGCAGCATGAACAAAGTATTAGTGCTTCAGTGTTCTCAATGTAAATGTAAATTCTGTTTATGTGCAGCAAACTCAGTAACTGACTCATCATCATCGAGCCATTAGGGCAGCTACGAGTAGCAACAGCTTGTCAGGAACTGTTGAGAAGCAGGGCGTCTCAGGTGACTGCAGTTTCTAGAAACTCACTGGGGCCCCCGGAAGCGCTTGGCAGAAGGGCACCTTTGGGTTGTCCTACTTGTGATGCAGTGCTCCAGGTGGCTGTATGGAACTCAGCTGCGTGGTGTGAGCTTTGTTTTATTTCTTACTCTCCCCAACTTTAACACTATTTGATCACCCCAACCCCAGGGGGAGGGGAAACACTACGTTGTATTACAGTTCAAAAGTCAATTGCTGAAGGGCTCAGTCTTGAGTGTTTTGGGTCTTAAGCAGCAGATGTGTTCTGTGGTCACTGCTTTTGAAATGGAGTTTACTTTGACATTTAAAGCTGTGAAGGTATATTTCATGTCTACGAATGTCCTTAATATCTTAACTGTAAAATTTTATAAACCATGCTTTTTGGAATTTAAATCTAATAGAAAGATTACTAAGTAGAGCATTCACTATAGCCCGTGAAAGAACCCTGTCACAATGAAGACTCCTTTCTAATTATACTAGCAGTTCTATACTAGCAATTGGGAACTGTTATATAAACTTAGCATTTGGTATTGACGAGAATTCAGGTAGAAATGCCCTTCACTCATGAGCACTCCAGTTTGTTGCAGTTAAAACATAAATTATCAAAATCCAACTGTAGGTTCATGTGATATACAAGCCTGTACAGAAGTATGTCTTTATCCTCAGTGCATGACAAGGAGCAAAGCCAAAATAGGGGTGCAGGCTTTAACAGCACCTTGGGACTGACTTGGGAGATTAAGACCTTGTGTTCTATTGCCATTATTAAAACAAGGGAGGTGCCTTAGCCAGGAGAATCTCAGTACCCATCACTAAAATACCATGTATTCTGAGGCTCATGCTGGAGTCCATCCAGGTGGGCTTTAAGCAAGAGAGTGCTGTGACCATTAGAGAGCAAACTGAGTGGCAGCCAGTGTTGGTATAGTACAGGGCAACACCAATACACACCTGACCCCTCAACAGTGTTTGGAAAAGGCCACTGCAGACTGGGAGTCTTTAGGTCTCAGGAGGTGGCTGTGCCTCAAGTTTTCAAAATGATGTGAGTGTTTATTATGAGAGTGTCAGACACTGTCCTGTTCAAACAGGCTGACCAATAGTCTTTGCCATTCTCAGCCCTGTAACCAAAGGCCGAACCAAGTTCATGTCAACTTGCGTGTTTCCTTGTAGTTCATCCTAGTAGGACTCAAGTCCTACAAGCGCCTGATGGCCCATCCGTGAGTAAAATTCAGCATCCTATTTTTAATAATTCTGATGTCACCAATTTGTATTTTGTTTGAATAAATATTGGTCCACAGTGTAAAAAAAAAAGTCCAAAGTCCAAAGCTTCCTGTAAAATGAAAAGATAAATTACCTACTTCCAACATACAATGGCACAAAATGAACATTTCTGTTCTAACAAGGATTAAAAAATCAGCCTGAAACAAGACTGAAAACCATCAGGAAAACTTGAAATCCTGGAGCTTCAAGTCCAGCAGATGAGTCTCTTGCTGAAATCTACTCAATTCGAAAGTGCTTTTGTTAGACCTCTCTAGCAATGCCACCCAGAGAACACATTATTTTCTTGGGCTGATTCCTTGCCTACATTCTCTTGGGCTGGCTCCTCCCACATTGCATGGCTTTCCTAGGTAGATGTCTTACGTTGGCTATGGCATCTCTACCATCTTTGTGTCTCAATGGCAAACCAGGCTTTAACTTTGCTTCACAAAATGGTCTTGTTTGCCCCTGTGCAAGTTTCCAATCCTGCCACATACTGCCTGTATTCAACCCCTCTCTGATACTTAAAGGATTAGTCCATGACCTCTACCCTCTTGCATCTTTGATGCCTGCAAAATCAGTGCCACATGGATGAGCCTTGGGTTAGAGATTGGCCTCCTAGGTTTGCAGCTGATTCAGTTTCTCTGTGCTGACACTGATAAGAATCTCTCTTGGGCAATTGCTGCTGAGGATGAAGAGACAATTGCCGTGGAACTTTGAAATTCAGCACTTCCTCTCCAGAAGCATGTGCTTTCTTACGTGTGGGAGCCTTCCCTCAGGATCCTGCCCTGTATGAAGCCTCTCCTAGTTCCCAAGTGAAGAGCTTCCTAGAGCTCTTTTTTGTGTTCCCCTTTGGTATAGGATCTCTTTTGTGGCTGTTAATCTCTTGCCTCTAAGGATTGTAGTGCCTGTGATCCATGCTAGACTTTGGGGGTTCAATGATACGTTGGTCATTGTGCAGGTCATGCAAAGTCCTATTATGATTACTTCGGCCCTAACTTGTATGGAGTATCTTGCATATCGTTGCTCCTCCTCATCTTTAGGCTCTTACAATCTTACTGCCCCCTCTTCTGCAAATTTCCCTGAGCTTTAGGATGGGGAGAGATTAGGCTGGCCTGGTTCCAGGTGGTTGATGTAGAGTGTCTGATTTTCCGAATTATGGTTTGTTGATTTTTTTTTTCAGTTTTGCTGCTCCTGCACCACCCTTGGCCCCATCCTGATGGGTATTGGATATCATCCCAGAGGTACAATGCTGTTAAAAAGGAGTCTCATTGTAAGAGTAGATTCAGAGGTAGATGGAATAAGAGTAGGAGACGGCTGTGTGTGTGTGTGTGTGTGTGTGTGTGTGTGTGAGTCTCCTATTGCAGGATGGTTACCTTCTATCTGACAGACTCTATGCCCTCCCTTTCTGGTGAGATCATACCCCATCAGACGCAAGTGACCAGTAAGGAGAGTCTGCGAGCCCAACCAGATCCTCCACCAAACTCTCGAATTCTACTTCAGTCAAGCTTTGTGGGCAAGGGCAAAACTTGATCAAACTCCCTGCCAACACATCATTAAAAGACAATAGTTTCTATTTGGCAATTTTAGAATAAGGAGGTCAGAAGGGGATGTCCTTGAAGGTCATCTCCCACTGCTGAGATATGCTAAGGGAGCATATCCTGCCAGTCAGCAGGAACTGGCTCCAATCCACTTTAGAGACAAAATGTCCATCTTCCCCCAATGCTCTGTTTATGAAAGGATGTGGAGATGAGCTCCTCAAATGCAGAGAAGTCAAGTTCCTCAAAAGAACAGTTTGGCCCTGAATTTGACTGAGTCAACCACCACTATGAACAGACCAATCAAACACAGAGGGAATGAAATAAGTTTTAAAGAATCTAAAATTAACTGATAAAGAAAAGCCACTTTTCGGGCCTGCCAGTCATCAGATGGGTCCCCTGTCCCCGCAGGCTCCATGTCCTTGAGGTCCTTTCTATTTCCCTTCAAATAAATCTTGCTTTAATCCTCTCCACATGTTCTAGCATCATTCTTCTACCCCAGCAGCATGAGAGCCTGGAAAGAATCCCTGTATCATCTCCCTTTTTCCCTTGTCTAGTTCCCAATACAGTCTCTGCTCCCTCTGGACCATCATAAGATGCATATCCACTGTCTCCATCTCTCTCATCATTACTCTCTACCAAGCTCTTAGAAGAATGGCCTGCTAGGTCCCATCTGCAAGATGCAAAGGCTTTCCCAGCCCAAGATTCCAAAACTCTCCATGTTTCTCCCAAAAAACATTTCCAAAGGCACATCAGTCACATCACAGCAATGATCATACTTTTCTACTTCTTGTTACTAAATTCTCTTAGCTTTATAACACTTTACCTTCTAGCACCAGATTCTCTTTTTCTTTTAGCATCAGCCACTTCTTTGTACCAATTTCTGTACTGGATACTCTGTGTTCTTCTGAGTTGGTAGACAACACTCAGACTTAATGAAGTAAAGGGGAAAGAAGGAGATTTATTTGACTTATAATTGCAGAAGGAAGGTACAGTCCATTATGACAGAAGAATATGAATGGCTTACTGGTAGTATTTGAGGGGCATAAGTGACATCTGTTATGGAGTCTTTCTCTTTCTCTCTCTCTTTGTCTCTGTCTCTGTTTCTGTCTCTCTCTCTCTGAACATGCTAGCGCCATACTACTAGAGCAGTCTTCTCCTGGGAGCAGGATGGAACTAACAAATCTCAAGGCCCATCCCCTGTCACATGCCGTCCTCCAGGAAGACTAGACCTCCCAAAGTTGCCACTACATTGCCATCAGCTAAGGATTCAAACACCCAAGCCTGTGGGAGAGAGGTCCAATTCAAACCATGGCAGTTTGCTGCAGCCCACTTTGGGGTTTTGATTTCACATTCATCTCACAGTTGAGGCCTGAAGATCATTGGAAATCACCTTGGGTCACGTTGCGCATCTTCTAACGGACAAACATCATCTGTATTACCTGAAGTTAAATATCGTAGCTACTAGGTGATGTTTTTAGGGTCACATAGATTAAGATTTTTAAATGTTTTACTGCTGGGGCTGAGATGGCTCAGAGCATGAAGGGTCTGCAGTACAAGCAGGAAGACCTGACTTTGGATCCCCAGCGCCCATGTAGAAGCTGGACATGGGGCCATACATCTGTGAAGGAGTCCAATACACATGACATGGCATCTCTCCACCCACTCACACACTCATTCAGACGATTACACAGCTGCAGACTGTGATGACGAAGAAAGGTAAGCCGGCCACCCATGCCTCTGCCTCAACCCTCCAGAGACTCGGCCATGGACGGGGATTTTGTCAGGGCAGTATCTCAGTTTATTGGGGGGTAACAAAACAGCTTATATAGACAAAGTACCACAGGGTGCAAACCAGGCAGCCAATTGTGTCAAAGGTCCACACATCCTTCAGATTCTAGAGGTCGAGTCCAGTGTAACTCAGCACAGAAGGCAGGTGAATACCTGAAAGCCAATGAGGTCTCTCTGTAATGTGATCAGGATTACACCCAGGACACTAGCTCTCAGCGCCATCTTTAATCCCGTGTGCTTGGCCATGCCCTGATGCAAATCCTGGGCGGGTCCAACATCTCCCCCTTTTTGTTTTAGCAGAGACTATACATATGTCCAATGTCCATCAGTCTCAGCGTGAGCTTTCACCGTTGTGGTCTCGGTTGGTCTTCTCAGTCAGGCATGTTGGCCTCCGTGCCAGGCAGCAGGTAGCTTGGGGAAGTCACATGTCGCTCACACGGGCAATACAGGCTTGCCTGGTCTGTCATTCCTACGTATTCATACTTTGTGGCAGCCAGTGGGAGCCAGAGTGCTTTTTTGCTCTGACCTTGTTGACTCCACCTCAGAGTCGGTCCAGCATAATGGACTGCACCTAGCTTGAGTTGGTCACCACCCTCGTGTGGAGCCTTACCCGTCATTGACTGCCAGCCCTGGAAAGACCTCTCCTCTAGAAGGCATGCCAGGATATGTGGTTAGTAGATAAGACCAAGGCCTTACCAGCCTCCAAACTTGAATCGCGTCTCTGGGGGTCCATGGCATGGATGTTCAAGGGCCATAAACGTCTGTAGCGTGGTCTCGTTGATATAGCGCTGCTGAGAGATGTGCTGAGAAAACACTTAAGGGATATAATTATTAAAAGAACAATTTTTCTAGATGTTAGGTCAAACCCAGATCAAGTCCACTTTGGTTTAGGCAAGGTATCAATGAGGCCATCTTGAGTTAGGCCCAGCCTATAAGGATTACGGTTGGTATCTTCCTTGAGCACACCATGGATAGTTTCTGAAAGAGAAAAAGCAAAGAAAACTGCCTGAAGGGCTGGCTTTTTGTCCCTTGGTTTACTTTGTTAGTCTGGGAATGATTCTTTTGGGTCTCCTTCATGAGGATCCTCCTGTGGATAGAATTTGAGATTGCTTGTCGGAATCCATATTGGGGAAGACTCTCCAATTGGGAAGACACATCCAAATCCTCTTCCCATAGTAATCAAGGGATCAGGTCCCTTCCAATAGCCCAGTTAGGGGGTGCTTCCAATGCACCTCAATAGAAGGTTTGGTGTATAGGCTTTCCCAGTGTTTTTGGAATCTCGATTCAAGTTTTCCTTTTTGACAATTTAAAACGTTGATAGTAAATAATGCCAACCTCAGCTGTTGGTGTGGGCTTACTCCCCCTTTTTGGTTTTGTAATTGAGTCTTTAAATATTGGTGATTTCTTTCAACGTGGCTTGTTGTTAGGGATTATATGGGATGCCTGTGGTATGAGTAATATGCCAAGTGTGAAAAAAGTTCTGTAAAGTTTGACTAGTAAAAGAAGGGACATTATCTGTCTTAATTTGGTTGGGTAACCCTGGGGTGGCAAAGCATTGTAAAAATGCGATTGTGCATGTTTTGCCTTTTCTCCTGTATGTGGAGACGCCAACATGCTTGAGAGAATGTATTTATGGAAACAAATACATATTTAATTTTACCAAATGGTGCATAATGAGTAACATCTGTTTGCCACAACATATTAGGTTTTAGTCCTTAGGGATTAACTCCTGTCCTCTGTAAAGTTGGGACTTGGAGAAAAGGTTGACAAGACTTGCTGGTTTCAACAATTTTCTTTAAGTCCTTTATAGTAACTTGAGGGAACCTAGGGAGTAAGACCCTCCAATTAAGATGAATTAAACCATGTAAGTCAGAGGTTTCTTGAATGTTAAGAGCCCATGTCTCTTGTGAAGCTAATTTATCAACTAAGGCATTGGCCTGGGCTAGGAACCCGGGCAGACCAGAGTGACCCCTTAAAGTTTTTAAATATATAGGCTTTTCTCATCCTTCTTTTTTTTTTTTTTTTTTTTTTTTTAGGAAACACATGTTCTGTGTTCTTTATAAGACTACTGCAAAATGTCAAAGCCAGTTATGGTGGTAAGATAAAATATATTTTTCTTCAATTAACAAATATTTATTGAACTTTATAATACTGCAAGTACATTGTGACTTTAGTAGTAGATGAAACAGTGATGTATACAACTTACAATGCTTACAGATTACAAGTTGGATTAAAAATGTAAATTGATTTTCTGGCCTACATTTGGTGAAAGAGTATTCCATGAACTTAATATTAAGCAGAGAAAGTTGCAAATGCAATGACTTAAAGTTACAACAGGGCAGTATAGGCACTTAATGAACTGAAGCATGGTCAATGTGAGATCAAATATAGTGAGTAAGGAAGTTTACTTTCAAGTATGGTATGGAGTATCCTTGTATATTCCTTTTCTATTTACTTAGAGGTTTTTTTTATACATTTTTATTATTATTTCTGCTCATACAAACTTAATAGGTACACCAGTTCCCTCCCTCCCTCCTCCTCCCCACGAACCCCTTGCTCCCCCTCCCTTCACCCCTCTCTCCCCATCCCCCAGTGCCTCCCGCCCCAATTCGCAGAGAGTCCTTTATTGTGCATGCCTGACTCTCCTCTGGGCCTTCCTACAAGGACCCAGTGGCATATCCCTGAACCCTTTCCCGTGTTCCCTTTAAGCATAGGAACACTACTGTGGCTGTCAATCCCTTTTAGTTCCACCATAAGGGGCGATATGGGATTGCTATCTAACCTTATATGAGCAATTTATTATTCCTGGAAGTAAATTTACAATGTATAGACTGTCAGAGAATAAGTTCATAGCTTCTTTATTTTCCTTTAATGCCATTATAACTGCCAACAGCTCTTTATACTGAGCTGATCCTGGGTAGGCTGGTATTTTTGTTTGTATGGCTGAATTAAACTTCCTGGAGCAAAGGTAGCATAAGCGGATCCAGTTTTTCCTCCATCTGTGGACACATATGGGGCACTTGGTATAAGCGTTTTAACAAAGAGTTTAGGCTCAGCAAGCGGTAAGCGCTGAAGGGGTGTGACCCATTTAGATGGGCCATAATGGCAACTTATCTCTCCTAAATATCCTTCTAATGCCAAAGCCAACCGGGGGTGATATTAGGCAGCCATTCTACATCAGTCAGCCTATAGGGAAAGACAATAGAGTCTGGGTCTTTACCATAGTGTTCACGTCCTTTTTTTTTTTTTCCATCATATCTGTTAATTGATCTGTGGTGGTATAAACTCTAGGGGCATTTGCCAGGGATGTGTGGATCCATTGTAAAATTTCTCTAACCTGTGATAGAGCTGCTACAAGGAGCCCTTTTCCTGAAATTAGCCATAAGGCAATATGTTTTTCAGGATTATATTTAGCCAGTTGGGCATCTCTAAGGGCATCCTGGAACTGTTCAATTATCTGATGGTGGCTTTCCTGTGAAGTAATTGTATCTCCAGGCTGTCTGCCAGGGAATAGGTACAAAAGAGTGGTGAGGGCCTTGGTAGAGGTCCCCACCCATGGCCTAAGCCAATTTATCTCTCCTAATAATTGTTGTAAACCAGTGGTAGTAATCTTGTCAGGCATATTTATGAATGGTCTGAGAGGTGATGCCCGCGTAAGTGTCAAATGGGTTCCTAGATCCTTGAAAGGAGGCACTTGTTGGACCTTATCAGGGGCAATATGTAAGTTTCCCATTTTTAAATATTTAATCACCTCTTGCATAAGGGATTGTGATTTAGTTGGATCTCTATGTCCAATGATAGTATCATACATATAGACATATATAAGAATATCTTAATTTTTTTAGCAATGGTTTAATCAGTCAATACACATTCGTCTGACAAAAGGCTGGACTATTAGCCATTCCTTGTGGGAGCACTAGCCATTCATATATATGGTCGGGGTCTGAGAATTCCACAAGGGGACGCACTTCTCCTTTGGATCCATCAGCATCCTGCCACACTACATGGATGGAACAGAAAAGGCAAACTTTTCGCAATCTGCAGAGTGTAGTAGAATAGAAAAAAACCAGTCTTTAAGATCAATGACCAGAAGAGTATAGTCTGAGGGGATGGCTGTTACCCCAGGGCTGTTATCCCTGTAAGGGGGGTGCCCACAAGCTTCGTCAGTTTGTTGATCAGCCTTAAATCTTGTAACATGTGCCATTTCCCAGAAGACATTTTAAAAAAGCACTGGTGTATTCCACACACTGATAGAAGGCCGAATGTGGCCTCATTTTAGCTGTTGATCTACTATTTCTGCTAGGGCCTTTAGTTTCTCGTGGGGTAGGGGCCACTGCTCCACCCAGCCTGGTTTGCCCAGTTCCCATTCGATCTGGGGGCTGCAAGTGGCAGTGGCCCTTAGAATTGAGGGTGAACCCGAGGAAGTTTTGGGGTTTTCCCCTGATAGTTACGAAAGTTAGAAAACTTGTTTTCAGCCACTGTTTCTCTTGGCTCCGGAAACGTAGAGGCCTCTTCATGATCTAATAGGTCTTCATAGAAGGCTGTATTATCAGTAGTCAGAATGGCCTGCATTTGCCCCAGGATGTCCTGCCCTAGTAAAGTGGCCATGAGCCCTGCGACCACAAGGCGTCACACTTCTCCTTTGGAGCCGTCAGCATCCTGCCACACTACACTGGAGGCTGTTTCTTCTAACTGTATCTTCCCTCTGACTCCCAGAACTTTTGGACCAGTGGTTAAGACCCATGAAGGGGGAATTCCCTCTTTCCTTAGGACCGTTCTATCTGCCCCAGTGTCTATAAGGCAGTGGAAACGCTTGCCATTAATAAAGATGCTCATTTTAGGACAGAGACCTTCTACCAGGGAAACAGTCCAATGAGCTTGAGGCCTTTCCTTTCTAGACCAGTCTAATTTAAGATCCTCAGGGGTCTCCCTTTGTAAGGGCCCCGTGGTCCTCCTTTGGTTAATGAGGCTGGAAGCTTCCCCGGAGCTATTTTGAAGGCTTGACTTCCAGATCAAATCTCCATCTACAGTCTTTTCTCCAGTGAAGCCCTTTGCGACACATAGGGCATGCAGTTGTAGGGGGCTTAGCCGCTCCTACCTCCCTCAGTTTCCTTTCCTCGGCCTGGGGACATTCCCTCTTGAAATCCCCCATCTGGCCACAACGAAATCAAACTCCATTGGCCCCCTCCTCTCTTGGCCCTGCAGGCTGCGTGCTGACCTTAAGGCCAATGCCTGAGTCACAGTGTCAGCCAGTGCCTTTGTCTGTGTCTCTAGAACCGCCGTGAGTGCTTGACTCTGGTGTTTTTGAGTCCCCACATCCTGGGAAGCAACAATCTAGGTGCCCATGGATCTCTCCTTAAGACCTGCACACGCTATTTTGTGGTCCTCATTCATTCCTTCACATACCAGCAATTTAGTAAGTCGTTCCCTTAGGGAGCCTGGGGGAAGTTTATGATGGAGACTTTTTTCCCCTCAGTCAATCGGTCAATGCACTTGTGGAGGGTCTCTCCTGGTTTTGTGCAATGCCTGCTAGAGGTGCTTCAGAAGGACCTTCATTTAGCTTTTTCCATGCTGCTAACCCTATCAAACGGACCTGATTCTGGTATAGCACTCCTATGGCAGCTTGCTGGATCCCAGTAGAAAATTGATCTGCGGATTGGGACCGGGGGCTGAGCATTTTGATTGCACTCAGCTTGGACCCTGCATTCTTCTTTTAATAGCGCTGCCAACTTAATGAATGTAGGGCTGGGGAGCACTGCTCTGGCCATATCCATCCAGTCCTTAGTAGTGGAGGGTTGGTGAGGTAGATCTTGAAGGAGGGCCTCGATCCAAGGAGAATTTGGGCCATCCTCTAGAACTCTTTTTAAATCTTTTTAATCCTTTGCTTCCCAGGGATACCATACTGCGGGGAGTATGCCTCCTGGATTTAAGTTAACAGGATAGGCTTGTGCTTGATACGCATCAGCATATGTAAGCTCCAGCTCTGGGTTCCCTGCTCTAGCCTGGCGGGGGCCGTGTGCCCGGGCATGGATACAGGATGGGTTTTTGTGAAGGTGTATGGGCGGTTTTTCTCTAAATCTTCTCCATCCCTTTCTCTCCTGAGCAGAATTAAATCTGGATGTAGGAAACCATTCCCTGTTCTCGGAGCGCTTGTAGCCTCTTCCCGTTGATAAAGGCAGCAGGGCACTCTCTCGCGGCAGCCACTTTCCCACATCATTTTCAGGCTTTCGGAGCGGGTACCTCCCTTCCTTGCCTCGGGTAGGCAGCTCCACGCCACTGCGTTTGAAAAGGGGAAGCTCATCCCCCTCGCCAGGATTGACAACTCTATGCTCTGCCCCCAAGCATTTTGCCTCACCCACGGCCTCCCTGAGCGCTGCCATGTTTCGCAGAAGCTCTGCCCTGCTGCCCGCAGCCTCACCGCTGACGCATGCAGCCTCCTCTCCGCACCATTTGTAAGCGTTATTTGGCTCCACCACACCCGGAGCCCACAACTCTGTGTAATATTCCCTGCACGCACTGTGATGGGGTACCGTCTAATGTGGAGTTGTCTAAATGGCAGACATGTCCATCATCCCCATGGTTTCCTGCACCCTTCCATGGCCCAGCAGAATCACCGCCCCACTGCTGTGGCTCCTCGTTCCCCTCCTCCTTCTCCTCTGCGTGCTCTGCCTGCACCTTCGCATCCGGTGGGCGCTGGATCGCATCAGAAAGGAACCTTATCTTAAGCATGGAAACTGTGGGATAAAATTCTAAGGGAGGCGATATCTTAAGATTTTTTATTCTCCTCTCTGCCTAGATTCTCTATCTTATTCCATGTGTCCCATGAATATATGTTGGACGTTTGGGCCCATGGAGCTAACTCAAGAGCTGATTCCCACACCCTGGCAATGCCTGGATCTGGGACCACAGGGCGGGAACCAGGCAGCCAATTGTGTCAAAGGTCAACACATCCTTCAGGTTCTAGAGGTCAAGTCCAATGTAACTCAGCACAGAAGGCAGGTCAATACCTGAAAGCCAATTAGGGCTCTCTGTAATGTGATCAGGGTTACGCCCAGGACTCTAGCTCTCAGCGCCATCTTTATCCCATGTGCTCGGCCATGCCCTGGGGAAAATCCTGGGCGGGCCCAACACATCTGCCACCCCATCAACAGGACACTCAATGGTCCACCTGCTTTCAGAAATTCCCACATGTCCACCTCCCTTCTGCTAGCAGGGGCACTGTGATTACCGAGGTTTGGGCTCCTGTGTCCACCTTAGGTGGTCTCCAAGGACCCGAATTAAATTGGTTCCACTGGTTTTTCAAGCCACTTTGCCTGCCAAGCCTTTTCCCCAGGTTCCTGTATTATGTTCTTAAAGAGCACCCCTACACTTATCTCCTTGAATTTGAACAAAAACTGCTTCTCGGTACTGAGCCTGTGACATTTCTCACTCTCTCTTCCCCAAAATGCCAGCGAGGAGATTAGAAAGAAACCAAAACTAAGGGAACCTGGTAAGACAGAGCAGCCCTCATTCTGTAGGGGCAAAAGCATGTGACTGCTGGTGCCCTAGTGGCACCCTCTCTTTTGGGTATGACAGGAGATTTCACATTGGAAGTAATCCCCAGTCAAGGGGATACTTCACGTCTAGTACTGGGGATCAGCTCAGGACCTGTGGCTAGGCAGATGCGATATACCCGTGAAGCTCTCTACACATTTCTGCACCCACAGAGCAGCAGTGCTGCTGCTGTGGCCTTTGGCTGTGGAGATGCCCTAATGATCACTCTGCTTGCTGATGAGATAGCCACTTGTGGGGATCCTGAGAACAAGACACTGTCACTGTGGCACAACGAGCTAGGGTCGTACTATGTACAGATACAGACATCACCTCTCACGAGCCCCAGGAAATAATGGGGAGCAGGGGGCTGAAAGAAGGCAAGAGTTGGGGGCCAGGGTGGAGTGTTGCCTGATGTTTTCCTCTTAACAAACAGCCGCCATTTTGTTCTGTCAACTGTTGACCTTCCCTCAGTGACAGAGGGAATGTACATGTGGGCACACATGCAATGTGTCCATACACCTGCTTGCTCACCTGCCACTCACGTGCCCTCGAGGAGATTGGGGGAACCTGGGGTCTATAAATGGAATGATGTTAGTTGAGAGACACCTATCTGGGGACCTGGGAACCTACCAGCCATGCTGTGGTGACCTGCCTGAGACTCCTCTCTGGTCCTAAAGTGACCCTCCCCCCTGATTCTGTCAGTGACCCCAAAATACTTGCTGGTTTGTGTTATAGTTCGCTTGCATGGTTGCTGAGCAATCACCATCAAATGGCTTTAAGGGAACAAGTGGTTTATTTTCTCTTACGATTGTTGGTTACAGTTCTGAGTCCAGCTTGACAGGAGAGCAAGCAGCAACACCAGGGCTGAGGGAACATGCCAAACCATCACTACATGACTCCTGAGAGAGGTATGACCTTTATTTGCCAGACCAGCATGTCTGGCCATGTGTACGCAAGGATGCCAACTTCTTCAACTAGCTCTCTGTTTTATATTTACCTGTTCAGGGCCTAGTCCAACCCTCTATGAGCTGGGTCTGCTCCATCAACTAGACAATCTCCTTCAGATTCACTCTGGGCTTAAATGAACCACTAATTCTTTTCAAATGTGCCCAGAGCTCAAACCTTCAACTGTCATGTTGACTTCTGTGTCTAACTATAACGGTTTGTCATGAATTTTTGGTCCTTCATGAACTCATGTGGCATCTCCCCAGGAAAGTAATTCTCAGAACCATGTACCCTACAGTAACCAAATATCTTCTAACCTTGTGTCCTACTGTTCCCAGATTTTTAGGGTCAAAGCCTGTGCTCTGGCAGCACCCACAAGCTAGGCTGTCTTGACCCATGTGGAATGGGTGTCCTCCCATTGTGGCCTATTCAGAGAGGTTGAGGTTGAATAGCAAGCCATGGGAACCTGGGCGCAATCTGAATGTGCATTGGACCTTTGTACGTCTGAGAGTTCTACGTGTTAGAACAGCCAAGCACACACAGTTCATTGCAAACACACAACAAAACTTGTGTGAAAATCCCTAGCACAGTGGTGAGACAGCAGCTAGGCTTCTTCAAGTTTAAAAGTGCGTAAGGAACATCCTGAGCTGACACTGTGACACGTGAGGGGAGCTGTCATCTCTCTGCCAGCACTCAGGGTAGGGACAGCATGTCCCCCTGGACCCCCTGCTTCAAAGGGTTGCTCTCTGTCCCTTCCCAGCACCCCGGGAGTAGAACTCAGGAGTACCCTCCCTTAGTCCCTGCCTCAGCAGAGATTAGAGAAGTTGGCCTTATTGTCCTAAAGACCATCAGGGACGACACTAGGCCTGCCTGTGTCCCCTGGAGTCATGAGTAAGACAATGATGAAAGCAGGCAGATGGCTGTGTGTGACACCTGCCCAGGATTCAGGGGAAGGGCAGGGGCTGCACAGAGGTCTTCTTGGATGAGTGGACATCTGAGCTCAGTTCTGAAGCATGTTGGAGACTTGGCCAGGTGGAGGTGTGAGGAGAGCATCCAGGACCCACACAGCAAGGAAAGAGCTTGAGGAGCCCAGGCCTGGTGCCTGAGCACTGCTCCCCTCCCTCTGCTCTGCAGACCCCACCCATCGTTCTCTTCTCCTCCTGACTTGTAGAACTCATGTGTTAGGCCTGGGTATTCCCCAGGGTGTTGTGTCCGTGGGACCAGCATCTGACCTCTGAGCTTCTGCCCAGCTTGTTGCTCCTTGCTGTGCTCTGGGACAGGGTTTCATGGAGGCTGGGCTCAAGCTTGCTGGTGCTGGTGATCCTTGAAATCCTCATCTGCTCATCTCCTGATCCCCAGCCTCCACCCCCCCAGTGCTGGGGTCCCAGGTGTGGCCACCATTGCCACTTTGAGGAGGGGGCACACTCAGGTGCTCAGCCAGGCCTTGGGAGTCTATGTATGTGCCTCAGCCTCCCAAGGGCTGCGGTTACAGGCCTTGATGTCTGCCATGCCTGATTGAGTCGTAAATGATGGTGGAGAGTCGTGGTAGGATAGAGTCTGGAGAGCAAGTACAGGGAGACCCTGATGTCTCACCTTATTAGTGTCACCCCCCCAATGTCACTGCCACCTCAGGTGTCAGGCAGCCTGAAGTTGAAACTCATAGGGATTCAGAATCATAAATGTCAACTGTGTCAAAGGACACCATCAGAGTTGTATGTTTGAGAACCTGCTTAAAAAAACCATTTGGATGGCTTAGACCCGGAGCTCCCCCTGGGGAGAAGGAAGCTCCTGTGGCCCCCTGGGGACCTCCCATCTGCTCTTTAGTTCCCTTGCAGGGCCATGGTTATGTGGCTGCATTTGTGACCGGCGCTGGCTGGCTGAAAGGGGGTTCCGTTTCTGTGCCCAGCAGCTCTGCTCTCTCCCTTGGGGCTGCAGAGGCAGGGAGGGGCCTCTGCAGTCCATGGTCTCCAGCAGTCACTGTGAGGATGGTGGGCTCTGGACTGGGAGCACCGGGACTTAGGGTGACTCTGCCTGGAGCACACAGGCAGACAGGCTGGGAAGCAGGAGGGAGCACGGCAGGAAAGAGACGTGCAGCGGGCAGGAGGGTGGAATCCTGGATACAGTCGTGGGCTAAGGTGGCGTGAGTTCCTCTGCACATGGGTGACAGTGTCTAAGGATGAGAAGCACTCAGTTTCACTCTCCCCAGGCAGCTCAGGTGTTGGAGCCGTGAACACCAGCTCTCAGGGGCCAAGGAAGAGACCCAGCAAGATGAAGTCCTGTCTGCAGGGCAGGGGTCTGGGAGGTCTCAGGCCGGGCACAGCTGTCTGCCATCCCTAGCACTTCAGAACCATGAATAAGATAGGATTAGAAAGATAAAATGCCACCACCCCAGGCAGTCTGTACTCTGTGAGAGGCTGGTGGGCAGGGAGGAAGATGGAGGGTTGGAGGGGGCTGGAGTGCTGGAGGCCCAGGAGAAGCCTGGGAGGCAGTGAGCCCTGGCTGTGCAGGACCTTTGTGAAGCTGGCCCCTGTCCCCAGGGGACATGGTGTGTGGATCCCATAGTCAGGATGCCTTACGGGCCAGGTGTGGCTTTGGGTTCAGCTTTGGTTGGGGGCTGCCCTCGTTCCAGACCCTGGTGTCCTTCTGGGTGAGGCAAGATCTTTGTTCTCCCTGGGTGACGGGTGTTCTCAGGGCCCTAAGTGCGCAGGGTCCCCAGGTGGTGGGTTCAAAGAAGCTGGAACCTGCCATTGAGGACAGGACCACACTGGTCACAGAGATGCAGGAACTTTATTTGACTGGAGAATTTAGAGTCTCTTGGGCCTGGGGTATTCCAGCTCATGTTACCTGGTCTCATCCTGACCCTGTGGGCAGCCTTGGCAGAGAGCAGGTGACCCTGAGTTGGGTCGAGAGCTTGCTGGTCAGCCCGCAGTGGGTCTCCATCTCTTGCCTGGGGATCTCAGAAACTCTGCAAGCTCTTCCTTGCCTGTTCTGACTCCACTGCATCTACCCCTCCTATATCACTCCCCAGTTGAAGCCAATTGCCTGAATGCAGCGAGGAAGCTTCCTGCCAAAGATACTCCGCAGCTGCTGACCAGGGGGAGCTGATTCACGGAACTTATAGTGTCCCTTTGACCCTAAGGTGACCTTGCGCCCCTTATTGGTAAAGATGGTCAGTGAATGTATGCAGACGATTCCATAATTTCCTTCCACTTCAATTATTTCTTCATCCTCCTTCAGCAGGAGCTCTTCCTTTTCATAATAGAAGCCCTGAAGTTTGCTCCAGGTACCTCCATACATCAGCTGGATGCTAGGGAGAGGTGGAGACAGCACACCAGCCCTCAGCACTGCCAGCTCCTCCCCTGGCCACGTGCCAGCAAGCTTCTCAGGAAAAGCTTCTCCCCCCACACAGGTGCCCCTTTCTCAAGTGTCAGCCTGGCCTGGGAGCAACTCCTTCCAGTCTCTATTGGGGTGACCTTGGGAATCATCCTGGATTGGTCCACCTCATTTTTGCTTTGCTCTGGGGTTTCTCAGGGTCTGGCTCACAAGGCCGGAATTGCAGGCTGCAGCTATTTCTGTCCTGCATTTTTTACATGGAATCTGGGGATTTAAACTCAGTTCCTTTTGCTTGTGAGACAAAAGCTTTAACCCCACAGCCATCTCCCAGTACTCCACTGAGCTTTAAGCCCAGAATCATCTCTCCAGACTCTACCAAAATTTTCTGGAGACAAAATTTGTGAAGTTGACCAAGCTCCCCTTGAACTTGAGATTCTCCTGCCTCAGCCTCCCCGGTAGCCAAGTGCAGACCTCTCCACTAGGCCAGTGTTCATGCGGGTGTGTCTGGTGCAAGGCCTCATTCTTAGCCAACCTTGTCTGACATACTGAGTGGCTTAGGCAGGCCTTGAACTTTCTGAAATCCTCTAAACTCCTCCCTTGAGAGCTTGGATCCCAGGTGTTACCAGCAAGGCCTCTCAACCTATCTCTGTGCAGTCCCCCTCTCTGCAGCCTCCTCCCATTCTACCCTAAGGGGGCCACAAGCCACACTGAGCCTGTCCTCAAAACCTCTGCAGACAGAGATGCTGTCTGACCGAAGAGTCCAGCCAGGCAAGATGTGCTGAGCCTGGTGGTGTCTTGAGGGAGGCAAAGGACACTGGCAACTGAACCTCCAGGCAAAGCCAGGAAGCTCAATGAGGTACCCCCACTATTCCCCACTCTTCCTAACCTCAGCTTCTTCCATATTCTGCATGAGTTGGTGAACCCAGAAAGGAAGGGACTTCTGTGGTGTGAGGCCAATGCATCCTCTAGGTTCCCGCAAGAAGCCACGAGTTGAGGGCTCAATCGGGGGTGTTGTGGGGAGCCCAGGGTGAGAGCAGTACTCACCCTGTTAAGACTGGAGCGACTTTGTAGATGCGGATCCCCTGGAGCCTTCCTGTCCCATTTTCCACAGTGAAATGCCTGCCCACTTTATTGCCATACAGTCCTGGAAGAAGTCACAGAAAGTGAGGGATCAGGGTGCTGGGCAGCCCTGCCCTGACTCCTGTAATCCTAGGGCCCACCTGCAGAGGTCAGGGCTGTGCTCTGGGCACTGGGCTCACTCACTCTGGGATCCACAGAAGGGAATGAGGAGGAGAGTGGAGGCCAGCAGCAGCATGGCTCCAGAGAGTCCAGCCATGGCCCTGGTCTCAGCCGCCACAGGGAGGTGGGCAGACGTCAAGCAGGCTCTGTGGAAGAGACAGTAGGTGGAGGGGTCCCCAGCGCCCAGAGGGGAGCAAAGGACCTGTGCAGGAGCTGGCTGGGCTCAGCTGTCAAATGTTGGCTTACAAGTGCCTTCCTCACAAGTGCCAGGCCTGGACCCCAGAGAGCTCAGGGGCTGTGCCGGTCCCCCTGGGGAGGTCCTGTCCTCGGAGTTTTGCATACAGCAGCCAGGTCAGGGCTGGACTGCAAGGCTCTGTCCATGGCTGTGCAGAGGCACTAGAGAGCTCTGGACGCAGGAGACCTGGCCCCAGGCACAGCCTCCTCCTCACCAGGCTGTCCTGTGTGCTCACAGCGCAGGACACACCAGCAAGGAGCCAGGGACCTGCAGCCACAGAAATGCCCTGATGGCTGAGGTCACTGTGCCAGGAGTTCCCCTCCTGGCTGCCTGCGGGCACATGGACCCCACACCCTTGTATCTCGTCTCCCTGAACTGAGGAGAGGAGAGGGCGACAAACATAGGAAAGGAAAGTGGATTTATCTAAAATTTGAGGAAACTGGGAAGAGGAGATCTAATGTTTCTCTGCCTTTTCTGCTGTAGTGAAAGGAATGTACAGTTCCAGAGGGGAGGTACAGTCCTTTGTGACAGAAAATGAATGGTGACTGGGAGAATTTAAAGGGGCTTAAGTGAGATTCATTATGGAGTCTCTGTCTCTCTGTCTCTCTGTCCTTCTGTCTCTCTGTCTGTCTCTCTCTCTCTGAGCATGCTAGTTCCATACTACTAGAATAGTCTTCTCCTGGGAGCAGTATGGAATTAACCAATATCAAGGCCCATCCCCTGTCACATGCCATCCCGCAGGAAGACTTCACCTCTCAAAGTTGTCACTACCTTGCCGTCAGCAAAGGATTCAAACACCCAACCTGTGGGGGAGAGCTGCAGTTTAAACCATGGCAGTTTGCTGCAGCCTACTTTGGCATTTTGATCTCACTTTCATCCCACAGTTGAGGTATGAAGATCGTTGGAAATCCCCTTGGGTCACCTTGCACATCTTCTAATGGAGAAACGTCATCTGTGTGATCTCAAGCTAAATATCACGGCTACTGCGTGTTGTCTTTGGTGTCACAAAGTCCTTTTACTGCTGGGGCTGAGATGGCTCAGAGCATGAAGGGTCTGTGGTAAAAGCAGGAAGACCTGACTTTGGATCCCCAGAGCCCATGTAGAAGCTGGATATGGGGACACGTGTCTGCATCCCTAGCACCAGGATATGCAATGGTCCACCAGAGTCTAGAGATCCTCTCATGTCTACCTCCCATACGCAGGCGGGGGCACTGGGATTATCCAGGTCTGGGATGCTGTGTCTATCTTAGTTGGTCTCAAAGAACTGGATTTCAGTTGTTCCTGTTGGTTTTGCAAAATACTGTACCCACCAAACTGTATCTCCTGGTTCCTGTATTGTATCCTTAAAGTACAGTCCTACACTTAGCTCCTTGCATTTGAACTAAAACTTCTCTCAGGATTGAGATTCTGCCATTTCCTACTCTCTCTTCTCCAATCAGCGAGGAGATTATAAAGAAACCAAAACTATGGGGACATAGAGGACAGATCAGGCCTACCCTGGAATTCCACTGTGTTTCCCCATGGCTGAGGCAAGGAACTTGAACACAGCTGACAGTGTCTCTGTTCTCTAGAGAGCTTTGTGTTTCCCTGGAGCATGCCAGCAACAGCAACGAGTTGCTTCTCTGCTCAGGGGCAGAGTGAATGTAAACTGGATCTTACCATATGATCATTCATCTTATTTCCTGAACTCCATAAAGCTACATTGCATTTTCATTGAGCATGGGAGAACCCTAAAGTAAAAAGCAATAAATCTGCCATATGCATACGTTCTATATGTTTGGAAGTTTGCTAACGTTTTACTGAGCTGTATCTTTAATTCTGTTGCATGTTGCATCCTTTGCAGAGTGTCACTTTAATTGCGGAAGAATGGAATGTGTAGCCAGTGTGCTACAGGGCGTGGGAGGAGCGCTAGAGCAGAAGAGGCCTGACTGGTGTCTGCCAGGAAACCTTGCTGGCACCATCGTGTCTGGGTGAGGGAGGAGACTTCCTGGGGAAGACATAAAAAGACAGATGGCAGAGGTGTCAACTTGACAGTTGAGAGTTTGAGCTCTGGGCCCATTTGTAGAGAATTAGTCATTGAGTTAGTACCATATCAGACCTGTAGAAGATTGTCCAGCTGATGGGGAAATCCCAGCCCTTGTCTGGTGGGATTATGCTCTGGGATAAAATAGAGAGAGCTGGCTGAGAAGATTGGAATCCTTGTGTACACTAGGCTAGACATTCTGGTCTGGCAAGTAAGGATAGTTCCTCTCTCAGCCATTGTTTAGAGATGATGTGGCCAGTTCTCTAGGCCCTGGTGTTGGTGCATGCTCTCCTGTCAAGTTGGACAGACTGTAACCTGAGTATCTGTAAGAAAATAAACCCCTTGTTCCCTCATGCTGTTCGATGGTCATTTGTCGGCAACCATGAAGTGAACTGCAACAGGCAGGTTTGAGTGCATGGCTCTTGCTATGTCCACCAGACCTGCCGCTGAGGCTGGGCAGCCTGTGGGAGAAGCATCCATGGGAACATGGTCATCCTTCCCCATTTTCTGGCTCTCGTGGTGCTCAAGTGGGTCCTGCTGTGGGTAGTGAAGTAAGTAGCTGATGTTGAGACCACTGGAGGCAGAGTATGTGGGGGGGAAATACCCTGTTGGCAGTCCCCGTCTGTGTGGTATGGTGCAGAGGGCCTGCTTGAGTTGTGAACCCACCACGAGCATTTGGAGACACCGTAGCAGCAGCTGAGGGTGTAGAGCAAATTCTAGAGTCATTGCAGGCAGCGCAACAGGGTCGAGTCGATCAGCACGTGGCTGCACAGGTCCCTGGCCTCGGCTGTGAGCTGTAAGAGCAGCATCTGAGTCTCTGAAGGCTGCCCACTCTGGATTGTACCACCTGCCCTTGGTTTGGCTCTGGAGTTTCCCAGGCTCTGCCTTTCAGGGCCAGAAATGCAGGCCATTGCCATATACACCCAGCATTATTACCTGGCATGTGGGATCCCCAGCATTTTGTACCTGGGACTTGGGATCCCAACTCAGGACATTCTGTTTGGAAGGCAGTGGCTTAAGCCCTGAGCCATCTCTCTAGACCTGTGTGTCATTTCTAATGACTGGGTGGCCAAAGGAATAAAGAGTGCAAGTTAGATCTGTGGTGTAGAAGCCTACCTGGGATCCAAAAGCTTGGCAGCCCACGGGGAGGATCAGAGAGTGAGGAAGATGAGAAGATTGATAGGAGAGTCCCCACATGTCAGAGCTCTGGTAGAGATAAGGGTGAAATGTAGGGTTCAGCATGTCAATGGAGGCCTTAGCCATGGTCCAGTTCAAGAAACTGTGGTGGTCATGGAATACACAGCATCTGTTCCCCTGGAATTATGCAAGAATTTTAAGCAAGGAACAAAAGAGACCATCATAACCTGGCTAGTGAGGCTGTGGAACAAGGAATCGGATCAAATTAGCCTTAGTGCTGTGGAAACTGAGTAGCATGGCCGCCCATCCCCGCTAGAGACAAGGACAAGACAAAGACTGCATAAGCTGAGGAGCATGAGGGGAATGAGTCCCTCCTTGACTGTCTCATCTGAGCAGTTAGGAACATATGGTTATTACCTGCTGAGGTGCCCAGGAATGTCAAGGAATGAAGACTACAGGACAGGCATTGCTGAGGGAAGTAGGAATGAGTTGCCAAAGTTTGATACCCAGTTTGCACGACCAGATGGAACTGTGTTTACAGGGCATTAAGAATGTAGTTAGTTCACCTGGGACCTCAGGAGTGACATAGTGATTGAGTGACTTTGCTGAGCCCCTGTTGGGATGCGATGTCACAGGGCTGGGGAGGATCTGTTGGACCTGAGAGACTTGACCTAGCATGTAAATCAAACCCAACATGTAAATCAAGTGTGCACAGGGTAAAGCAATACTGAGGAGACAGGAAAAGGACCAAACAGAAAAAGGGGTCTGGTTGTGTTGATCAAAGGCAGATGTGGCAAGATTTGTGTAAAGCTGGAGTTCCTAAGAGGAAGATCGACAGGTGCTGTGCTAGGAGGTTCTGGAAAGTTTGGAAAGCTGAGCAACAGCTCACAGAAGGAAAGAATGTTAAGGCGATGTGGATGAAGTCTATGCTGGTCCCAGGGGTGGGAAATAATCCCCCCAGAGTAAACTGTGGACATTTCTCTCCTACAAAAAGATAGGCTGGAAACATGAATCCTTTGCCTAACTCAGGACCCCACAGCGTGCAGGCAGGTGAAGGCAAAGATCGTAAGAGTTTCTGCAGCTGTGGGGCCAGCCTGGAATGTGCTAGATCCAGGGTTCTCACAGCAGCCAGGTATGGCTGGTGGAGAGGCAACTGTTGAAGCCAAAGCCACAGTGTCTCCTCAGGGCCCCTTAGATACAAGCAGAGGCTCATTCACTGCTGACTGTAGGCAGGGCCCAGCAGCTTGAGCCAACCTCATGAAAGATGGGGAGATGCATGAAATCCCCAGGGATGAGACCCAGGATGAGGAAGCAGGGTGTTGGCTCAGGGAGAATAACTATAGATTATACAAAGGCACATGAGACGGTACCCCCTATGTTCTTTTTAGAAAGCAATTGATACAGGTTATGGAGACCTTTCATGTCCTGTGGGATCTTGTACTGTTTTCCTTTAGTAAACTTTCAGTTGCTGATTCCCAATATGGTCTGATGCTTGGAATGAGCTGGGGTGAGATTGAGAACACCCTGTCAACCTCTTGTAAAATGTTTTGTTATACAGATGGTGAAAGGTAAACCTATGTTTGCTAAAGATTTGGAGACCCATGTAGAAATCATACAGAAAACATACATATATATATACACACACATACACACATACATACATACATACATACATATATGTATGTATTTGTATATACATACAAACATATATGTGTGTGTACATACATATATGTATGTATGTGTATACATATACACACACATGGAATGTATTGAGTTGTCTTACAGATATGGCCAAGGTAGTCCAACGATGGCTGCCAGTAGCTGCTCAGTTTGGTAGTCAAATGTGTGATGGCTGAAGGCTGGAGAATTCCTAGAGTCTTTAGTGTAGCCGATGGACTTGGAGAGTTGGAAGTCTAGAGGGTGGACTTAACCAGACGGCTGGAAGGAAGAGCGATGCCTGCCACAGCTGCAATAAGCATCTCTTCTCTTTGGTCTCTCCTGTTTATATGGTCCAGTACTACCAGGATCCTAGGACATCTTTGGAGGTTCTGATAGGATCTAGGACGGGCATAATCCTTTCAAGTAATCTCAGTTGATCCTTCCAGGTGTGGTCTCAGCCTATCTTTGTTAATACCAGCTGTGTCAATTTGACTATCACAGATGGCAGTTCAAAAGACAGCATGAGTCAGAAACAACTGCAGGATTTTGTGGAGCCTTAAGGTTGGGCAATACATGTGTAAGACCCGCAGAATGAAACTAAGGTAATGATTAAAGAGGAAACTCAGGAAAATACTTGTGGAGATGTAAGGGGTACTCCTGGAAGGCGTATTGTGCTTGAATGTGGTTCCAGTACTGGGGATGGACAGTTTCCTGTGGGCTGTTGGTCAGGAGGCTCCAGAGACCCCATAAATGGTAAAGGCTATTGTCACTGCTGTTGGTTGAAAGCCAGAAGTAGCTGGTACCTTATTGCTGAAAATGTCACATGGCTTGCCAGGTAGGTGGCAACACCGCCTTGATAGCCAAGCAAGCAGGAGCACAGCTCTGATGACCTGGTCAGATGGGCCAAGCCTGGCCCTGGTAGCAGGTGGGCATGCCGAAAGGATAGGGGCACAAGTATGTGACTGCCAATGCCACAGTGGCACCCTCTGTTTTAGGTATGACAAGACATTTCACAATGGAAGTAATGCCCAGTCAAGGGGAGACTTCACATCTAGTCCTGGGGATCAGGACAAGACCTGTGACTAGGGAGATGGGATATGCCTGTCAAACTGCTCTCTACACATTGATGCACCCACAGAAGACCCCCTAACAGTCACGCTGGTAGCTGACGAGAATCATAACAACTCTTGTGGATCCTGAGAGCAAGAGACTGTCACTGTGGCAGAAGGAGCCAGGGTTGCACTATGAAGAGATACACACATCACCTCTAAGGAACCCCAGTGCATAATGGGGAGCAGGAGGCTGGAAGAATGCAAGAGTCAGGGGAAAGGGCAGTGTTGCCTGGTGTTTTCCTCTCAACCAACGACCTCCATTTTGTCCTTTCAACTGTTGACCTTCCCTCAGTGACAGAGGGAATGTACATGTGGGCCCACATGCAATGTGTCCATACACCTGCTTGCTCACCTGCCACCCATGTGCCCTCGAGGGGATTGGGGGAACCAGGGGTCTATAAGTGGAGTGATATTAGTTGAGAGGGACCCATCTATGGCCCTGGGAACCTGTCAGCTGTGCTGTGGTGACCTGCCTGAGACTCGTCCCTGCTTCTGTAAGTAACGTTCCCCCTGATCCTGTCAGTGACCCCACTTCCTACTCCTGTAGGTGATCCCACAACTCTTGTTGGTTTGTGTTGCAATTTGCTTGCTGATAAATCACCATCAACAGCTTTACAAGTACTAGGGGTTTATTTTTTTTTAACATGACTGGTTACAATTCTTAGTCCAGCTTGACAGGAGAGCACGCATTAGCACCTGGGCCGAGGGAACTGGCCACACCATTAACACATAACACCTGAGAGAGTGATGATCATTACTTGACCGACCAGTGTGTCTGGCCAAGTGTACACATGGATGTGTACTTCCTCAATCAGCTCTTTTTATTTTATTCACCTGTTCAGGGCCTAGTCCAACCCCGTATGGGCTGGATCTCCATCAGCTAGATAATCTCCTTCAGGTTAGCTTTGCGCTTAACTCACCCACTAATTCTCTTAAAATGTCAAACCCTCAACTGTCAAGTTGACATCTGTGCCTAAACATGACAGTTTGTCATGAAATCAGATCGTCATGGACTCATGTGGTGTCTCCCCAGGAAAAGTAATTCACACAGCAATGTACCCCACAGTAACCAAATATCTTCTAACCTTGAGTCCTACTGTTCCCAGATTTTTAGTGTCAAAGCCTGTGTTCTGGCAGCACCCACAAACTAAGTTGTCATGGGGCTGAGAGGTGGCTCAGGGGTTAAACCTCTGCCTTGCAGGCAGTAGGTCCTGAGTTCGGATCCTAGACCCCATGTATAGACGCCGGGCAGAAGCAGGGGTGGCCTGTGTTTCTGGTCCTGGTAGGGCAGAGCCTGTGAATCCCGGGGCAGAGTAAACAAGGAGGAGGTGGAGGCGTCCATGGTGATTCCCGCATTCGTCCATGGTTCTACACACACATACACACACACACACACACACACACACACACACACACACACACACACGTGCACACACGCATACATGCACAATTGAAAATAAAAAAATTTGATTGTCATGACCCATGTGGAATGGGTGTACATCCATTGTGGTCTGTTCAGAGAAGTTGAGGTGAACAGGAAAAGACAGGAACCTGTGTTCAATCTGGCTGTGCATTGGACCTTTCTTCATCTGAGTGCCCTACGTGTTAGAACAGCCCAGCTCACACAGTTCATTGCAAACATACAACAAAGCTTGTGTGAAAATCCCTAGTACAGCTATGAGAGAGCGGCTATGCTTGTTCAAGGCTAAAAGCAGCATAATAAACATCCCAAGCTGACACTGTGAAGCTTGAGGGGAGCTGTCAGCTCTCTGCCAGCACTCAGGGTAGGGGCAGCATGTCTCCCTGGAGCCCCTGCCTCAAAGTGTTGCTGTCTGTCCCTTCTGAGCATCTTGGGAGTATAGTCAGGTATACCCTGCATTAGCACCTGCGTCAGCAGAGACTAGAGAAGCCTGTTAAGGCCTTATTGTCCTAAAGACCATCAGGGACTGCATTAGGTCTGACTGTGTCCCCCCCGGAGTCATAAATGAGACAATGATGAAAAGAGGGCAGATGGCTGCATGTGGCACCTGCCCAGTGATTCAGGGGAAATGCAGAGGCTGCACAGAGTTCTTCCTGGAGGAGTCTACATCTGAGCTTCGTTCTGAAGTATGGGGGATACTTGGCCAGGCGGAGCTTTAAGGAGAGAATCGAGGACACGGACAGTGAGGAAAGAGCTTGGGAAGCCCAGGCCTGGTGCCTGAGCACTGCTCACTTCCCTCTGCTCAGGAGACCTCATGCATCGTTCTCTTCCCCTCCTGACTTGTAGAACTCGTGTGTCAGGCCTGGCTATTCCCCAGGGACTTGTTTCTGTGGGAGCAGCACCCGGCCACTGAGCTTCTGCCCAGCCTGTTGCTCCTTGCTGTGCTCTGGGACAGGCTGTCGTGGAGGCTGGGTTCAAGCCTGCTGGTGCTGGTGACCTTGAAATCCTCATCTGCTCATCTCCTGATCCCCAGCCTCCACTTCCCCAGTGCTGGGGTCCCAGGTGTGGCCACCACTGCCACTTTGAGGAGGGGCACACTCAGGTGCTCATCCAAGCCTTAGGAAGTCCATGTATGTGCCTCAGCCTCCCAAGGGCTGCGGTTACAGGGCTGTGATGCTTGCCCTGCTGATTGAGTCTTAAATGAAGGAGGAGAGTTGTGGTAGGGTAGAGTCTGTAGAGCAAATACAGGGAGACCCTGAAGTCTCACTTTATTAGTGTCACTTCTTCCCCCTCCCCTCCTGTCGCAATGTCACTGTCACATCAGGTGTCAGGCAGCCTGAAGTTGAAACTCATAGGGATTCAGAATCATAAATGTCAACTGTGTTTTAGGGGGCTTCCTCAGAGTTGTGTGTTTGAGAACCAGCTTAAGAAAACCTTTTGGAATGTTTAGAGCTGTAGCTGCTCAGGAGAAGAAGGAAGTTCTTGTGGTTGCCTGGGGACTTCCCATTTGCTCTTTAGTTCCCTTCCAGGGCCATGGCAATCTAGATCAGCTAACCCTTTTGTTAGTACAAGGTTTTAATTTTTCCCTTCTCTCAGCATGAGACTCTTGGGGAAACTCCAGTTCCTTGAGATCCATTTTAGTTGGCTGCTTCAATGATCTGGTGGCCTAGGAGAAGGACACAAGAGGGTCTTTGGAGTATATTTCTGAGCCAGGGATAGCTGGATGGGTTAGGCACCTGTCAGGAAATCTGGGGCCCAGAATTTGACCCCTTGAAGCCCTCACATTGAAAAGACCTGATTTCTGAAATTGTCTTCTGACATCTGCCCATTAGCCTCTATGTGCCACCTCATACATTTTAGAATGTTGTTCTCCCCACCAGCACAGTTTCATGACATGATGGGGTGTGATTTTTCCCACACACCTGAGGGACACATTTAGATGTAGAGAGACTCTGGACCTTTAGCATTGCCACTTCAGAAGCCTGAATTGTGCTAGTGATTAGACGTGGCTCAGCTTCCAATCCTAAAGAACATGGACACTGTAGTTTTCTGGCTCACTCCTGGATGATCTGTCATCTATTGCACCTGTGGCCCAGCCAGGAGAGGGAAGATATGACCAAAGGCATTCTCACCCTTCCTTCCTCTCTCACATGCCTGACACAAGGGGTTCCAGGGAATTGGAACATTCCTAGGAATCCTGCTTCGGCCAAAGTCTATGCTTGAGCTGTGGGGCCAGCCAGTGGAGGACCCTGCCTCCCCGGAGAAAACACCACAAGGTGCTGACAATTTCAACCAATGTCTGCTACTTTCTGACTTTGGTTTCTTCATTTCCGAGATGTTCTAACACTGTGGCAAAAAAGCTGGGGAAAAGCCAGGAGTCTTCTTGGCTCCAGTTTGGACAAACAGTAGACAAATCCATGTTCCTGTACTGACTTCGTTCTGCATCATTTCCAGAGTACATCAGGGTTATGAAACTACTCAATCAATGAAATGGTCTGAACAAATTTGGTAAAGCCAGCATTTCCAATTTGGGGAAGCCAGTGAAGAGGCTATGTACTGTGGGCTTCTATGATCCCTGTGGTGGAATGCAGGAAATTCCTAGTGCTGAGAGTTCTCCCTGCTCCCTCTTTCCTGAGTATTGCTTGGGTATGAATGCCAACACAAGAGACAGAGAATGAGGGCTGATGATCAGTCCTTGTCTTGTTGTGCTCAACACCCTGACTGTGCAGCTGTGATTGTGGGAATTCCTGGTCAGCCCCTGTGGTCTGCACCTTGGTATGTTTCTTCCCTTTTGTGCCAATTTTTCAAGCAGTGCCATCCTGTTGAGGTTTGAGCTAGGCCACTTGTTGGATGTCTGTTTGGAGATGTCAGAGGAAGTTCATTTTGTTTGGCATCGTGATTTACTCTATGTGTGTGGCAGTTTCTCTCTCTGCTGCTGTGAGATACCACTCAACGAACCATTTACATAAGGGGAGTAAAGACGATTTCATTGACTTCTGTTTCCAGAAGGCAGATCCAGTCCATCATGGCTGAAAAGGCTTGGCCAGCTGGCAAAAGGTGGAGGCAGCCTGAGTCACATCAGTCATAGAGGCAGAGAGATCCAAACTGTAAGAACATGCTTCTCTGGGGCTGGAGAGGTGGCTCAGCGGTTAAGCCTCTGCCTTGCAGGCAGAAGGTCCTGAGTTTGGATCCTAGTCCCCACGTATAGACGCCAGGCGGAAGCGGGGGGTGGCCTGCGTTTCTGGTCCTGGTAGGGCGGTGTAGTTCCCGAATTTGTCTGTGGTTCTACACACACACACATACGCACACATGCATATGCACAATTGAATACATAATAAAAAAATTAAAAAAAGAACATGTTTCTCATGGGTGCAAGGCAAAACTGATGAATCTCAGTACCCACTGGCTCTACTATGCCTTCCTCCATTAAGATGCAACCTCCTGAAGTTGCCATGACCTTTCCAAACATCAATTAAGGATTCAAACACATGAACCTTGGGGAATAAATAATATTCTAAAAGGGATTAAAAAATTAGTGTGAAACAAGAGTGAAAACTATGTGGGAAAACTTCAAATCAGGTACAAATGGTAGCTTCAAGTCCAGCAGATGAGTCTCTGGCTCAAATCATCTCAGTTCCAAAGTTCTTTTGTTAGACCTCTCTCGCAGTTCTGTCCAGAGAAGAAATCACTTTCTTGGGCTGTGATTCCTTCCTTATATTATTTTGAGCTGGCTCCTCCCATGATGCCCAGCTTTCCTTGGAGGATGTCCCACGTTGGCTGTGGCATCTCTGCCATCTTCATGTCTCAATGGCAACAAGCTTTAACTCTGCTTCACAAAATGGCTTTTTTTGGCGCCTGCGCAAGTTTCCAATCCTGCCACATACTGCCTGTATTCAACCCCTCTCCATCTTGGATGCCTCCAAAATCCATGCCATATGAATGAGCCTTGCGTTGGAGACTGTCCTCCTAGGTTTGTAGCTGATTCAACTTCTCTGTGCTGACACTGATAAGAGTCTCTCTTAGGCAATTGCTTCTGAGGTTGAAGAGACTATTGCCTTGGAACTTTGACATTCAGCACTTCCTTTCCAGAAGAATGTGCATTCTTATGTTTGGGAACTTTTTGTCAGGATCCTGCCCTATAATGAAGCCTCTTCTAGTGTCCACGTGAAGAGCAGGCTTCAGTTCACTAAGGGGCTAATCTGCTTTTTTGCTGTCTTCTGTCTCTTTACACTTGCTGTCACATTTTTCGTCATCAAACCTCATAGTTCTTATTTCTTTCTGTCTTATTTCTTGATCTTTTCATCATAAATCTGAACAAGAGCACTATAAAACACCCACACCACACAGGTAAGACCACATTGCCTTGTAACTTCCTTCACCAAACTCTTGAATTCTATTTCAAGCAGCTTTGTGGGCAAGGGCAAAACTTGATCAAACTCCTGCCAACACATCACTCAGAGAGAATAGTTTCTATTTGGCAGTTTTAGAATAAAGAGGTCCGTATGAGTATGTTCTTGAAGGTCATCTCCCACTGCTGGGATATCCTAAAGGAGCTTAACCTGCCAGTCAGGTGGAAGTGGCTCCAATTCTCTTTAGAGATAAAGTGTCCATCTTCCCCCAATGCTCTGTTTAGGAAAGGATATGGAGATGAGCTCCTCAAATGCAGAGAAGTTAAGTTCCTCAAAAGAACAGCTTGGTCCTGAATTTGACTGAGTCAACCACACTGTTAGCACACTATAAAACACAGAGGGAACTAAATGTCCCAATGAGATTTAAAGAACCTAAAATTAACTGATAAAGAAAAGCCACTTTTCCTGGGCCTGCAAGGCATCAGACGGTTCCCCTGTCGCTGCAGACACCATGTCCTTGCTGTCGTTACTTTTTCTTTTCAAATACATCTTGCCTTAACCATTTCCACATGTTCTGGTGTCATTCTCCTAACCCAGGAACATAAGAGCCTGGAAAGAAACCCAGTATCATTTCCCTTTGTCCCAATACCAGTTCCCACTACAGTCTCTGCTCCTCTCTGGACCATCATAAGATACATTTCCACTGTCTCCATCTTTCTCACCATTAGTCTCTATCAAGCTCTCATAAGAATGGCCATCTAGGTCCCATCTGCAAGACGCAAAGGATTTCCCAGCCCCAACCTCTCCATGTTCCTCTCAACAAACATTTCCAAAAGCAAAGCAGTCACGTCGCAGCAATGATCATCCTTATCTACTTCTTGTTACTAAATTCTCTGAGCTTTACAACCGTTCATCTTCTATTACCAGATTTGCTTAGTCTCTCAGCAACTCCCTACTCCTCAGAACCAATTTCTGTCCTGGATATTGTGTACGCTTCTGGTAGACAACACTCACACTCAGTGAAGTAAAAGGGGAAAAAGGAGATTAATTTGAATTACAGTTGCAGAGGGGAAGTACATTCCATTATGATAGAAAATGTATGGCTGACTAGAAGCATTTAAGGGGGTATAAGTGACATCCATCATGGATTCTCTCTCTCTCTCCCTCTCTTCTCTCTTTCTGAGAGGGCTAGCTCCTTACTACTAGAGCAGTCATGTCCTAGGAGCAGGGTGGAACTATCAAATCTCAAGGCCCATCCCCTGTCACATGCCATCCTCCAGGAAGACTTCACCTCCCAAAGTTGGCACTACCTTCCCATCCGCTAAGGATTCAAACACCCAAGCTGTGGGGGAGAGCTCCAGTTCAATCCATGGCTGTATGTTGCAGCTTAGTTTTGCATTTTGATTTCACCTTCATCTCACAGTTGAGGTATGAAGATCATTGGAAATCCCCTTGGGTCACCTTGCACATCTTCTAATGGAGAAACGTCATCTGTGTGATCTCAAGTTAAATATCATGGCTACTGCGTGTTTTCTTTGGGGTCACATAGATTAAGATTTTTAGACCTTTTACTGCGAGCATGGCTGAGATGGCTCAGAGCATGAAGGGTCTGTGGTACAAGCAGGAAGACCCGACTTTGGATCCCCGGAAAAGTTGGACTTGGGAACAAGCGCCGGCCACCACAACAGCAGGAGACTCAAGGGTCCTCCTGATTACGGAGATTCTATCGTGTCCATGTCCCATCTGGTTGTAAGGACACTGGGATTGCCCAGGTCTGAGATTCTGTGTCCATCTTAGGTGGGCTCCAAGAACCTGAGTTCATTTGGTCCCACTGGTTTGGCAAGACACTTTGCCCACAAAACCATTTCCCCAGGTTCCTGTATTGCATCCTTAAAGTGTACCCTTACACTTAGTTCCTTGTATTTGGACTAAATCTTCTCTCAGGACCGAGCCTGCGGCATTTCTCATTCTCTCTTCTCCAACCTACCAGTGAGATTAGAAAGAAAACAAAACTAATGGGACAGGGAAAGACAGAGCAGCTCTCGCCCTGGAATTCCATTGTCTTTCCTGATGGCTGAGGCAAGAAACTTGAACACAACTGACAATGTCACTGTTCTCCAGAGAGCTTTGTGTTTCCCTGGAGGCATCCCACAGGGGCATGACAGCCACAGCAAACAAGATGTTTCTCTGCTCAGGGGCAGAGTGAATGTCAGCTGGCTGTTAACCATATGATCATTCATCCTATTTCCTCAACCCCATAAAGCTACATTTCATTTTCATTTTGCATGGGTGAACCCTAAGGAAAAAGCAATAAATCTGCCATATGCATACATTCTGTGTGTTTGGAACTTTGCTCAAAGTTCACTTAGCTACATCTGTAAAGTCTGTTGCATATTGCATCCTTTGCAGAGTGTCACTTTAATTGCGGAAGAATAGAAAGTGTAGCCAGTGTGCTACAGGATGTAGGACCAGCTCGAGAGCAGAAGAGGCCTGACTGGCATCTGCCAGGAAACCTTGTTGGCACCATCGTGTCTGGGTGAGGAGGAGAATCCCTGGAGGAGTCCTATGTAGACTCTTGTAAATAACACCAACAGATTCATTGGCCCCAGAACCAAGAATGGCTTGGGGAGTTTCACTGTTGGACACAGGTGTGAACATGCCAATTGAGGGTTTTATCTCTGGGCACATTTGTAGAAACTTAGTAGTTGACTTAGGCCTAGAGCAGACCTATAGGAGATTTTCCAGATGATGGGGAAGTCCCAGCCCATGGCAGTGGGATTAGGCCCTGGGATAAAATACAGAGAGCTGATTGAGAGGGTTGGCATCCTTGGTTGGGTACACTTGGCCAGACATGCTGGTCTGGCAAGTAAAGATCATCCCTCTCTCAACCATTGTGTAAAGATGGCGTGGCCAGTTCCCTCGGCCCTGGTGTTGGAGTATGCTCTGCTATCAAGCTGAACAGACTGTAATCTGGTTATCAATATGAAAACAAGCGCTTTATTTCCTGAAGCCGCTCTATGGTCATTTGTCAGTAACCATGAAGTGGACTGCAGTAGGGAGGTTTGTGTGCAGGGCTCCTGCCTTGTCCCACAGACCCTTTGCTGAGGCTGAGCAGCCTGTGGGAGATGCATCCATGGGAACATAGCTATCTTTTCCCACTTTCAGGCTATGGTGGTGCTTGCATGGGTCCTGTTGTGGGTAGTGAATCTTGTAACTGATGTTGAGCCCCCAGAAGGCAGAGCATGTGTGGGGGAATCAGCTGGTTTCAGTCCCCACCAGTGTGGTGTGGTGTAGCAGGTAGAGGGCCTGCTTAGGTGTGGACTCACCACTGGGTAAGGAGAGACCATAACGAGGTTGAGGGTCTGGAGCAAGTTCTGCATTCATTGAAGGCAGTGCAACAGGGATGAGGGTATCAGCAGGTAGCTGCATAGATCACTGGCCATGGCTGGGATTTGTGAGAGAAGGATTTGAATCTGTGATGGCTGCCCAACCTGGATAGCACCACCTACTCTTGGTTTTGCTCTGGAGTTTCTCAGACTCTGCCTTTCAGGGCCAAAATGTATGCTGCCACCCTTTGCACCAACATTGTTACATGGCACTTGGGATGCCCAGCATTTTGTACCTGGGACCTGTGATCCCAATTCAGGACTTTCTGCTTGCAAGGCAGCGGCTTAAACCCTGAGCCATTTCTTCAGCCAGTGTGTCATTTCTTATGACTGTGTGGCCAAATGAAAGAAGAGTGCAAGTTATATCTGTGGTGTAGAACCCTGCCTGGGATCCAAAAGCTTGGCATCCCATGGGGAGGATCAGAGAGTGAGGAAGTTGAGAAGATTGTGATAGAAGAGTCCCCACAGGTCAGAGCTCTGATAGAGACAAGGGGGAAATCTAGGGTTCAGCACATCGATGGGGGCTTTAGTGATGGGCCAGTTCAAGAAACTGTGGCCATCATGGAATACCCAGCATTTGAACCCCTGGAATTATGCAAGAGCCCATCACAGCCCGGCTGGTGAGGCTGTGGGAAAAAAGGGCAGATGGAATTAGCCTGAGTGGTGTTGAAACTGAATAGCAATGCCACCCATCCCCCCTAGAGACAAGGACAAGACAAAGATTGCATAAGCTGAGGAGCATGAGGACGATCAGTCTTCGTTGACTGTCTCATCTGAGCAGTTGGGAAGACATGGTTATCACCTGCTGAGGTTCCCACGAATGTGAGAGAATGAACACTACAGAAGAAGGACAGGGATTGCTGAGGGAACTAGGAATAAGAGAGGGAAAAGTTTGATACCCAGTTTGCTGGGCAAGATGGAACTGTGTTTACAGGGAATTAAGAAAGAAGGTAGTTGGGCCTGGAGAGGGGCTCAGGGATTAAGCCTATGCCTTGAAGGCAGAAGGTCCTGAGGTCAAATCCTAGACCCCACGTATAGACACGGGGTGGAAGCGGGGACGGTCTGCGTTTCTGGTCCTTGTAGGGTGGAGCCTGTGAATCCCCGGGCAGAGTAAATGAGGAGGTGGATGCGGCCTTGGAGGTTCCCGAATTCGTCTGTGGTTCTACAGACACAGACATACATACAAACATGTACATATACACATGTGCACACAGGCACAATTAAATAAATAATAAATAATAAAAAAATTTAAAAAAAGACTAGAAGGTAGTTCTCCTGGGACCTCAGGAGTGACATAGTGATTGAGTGACTTTGCTGAGCCCCTGGTGAGATGTGACGTCACATGGCTGGGGAGGTTCTGGTGGACCTGAGTGACTTGGACCAGCATGTAAATCAGGTCCAACGGGTAAATCAAGTGTGCACAGTGGTAAAGCAATACTGAGGAGATAGGAAAAGGAGAAAACAGAAAAAGGGGTCTGGTCATGTCGATCAAAGGCAGATGTGGCAAGATTTGTGGAAGGCTGCAGTTCCTAAGAGGAAGATCGACAGGGGCTGTGCTGGGGAAGTTCTGGAAAGCTTTGAAACCTGAGCAACTGTTCACAGAAGGAATGAATGTTAGGCAATGCAGATGAAATCTAAGCTCATCCCAGGGGTGGGAAATAATCCCCTGAGAATAAACTGTGTACATTTCTCTCCTACAAAAAGATAGGCTGGAACCAGGAATCCTTTGCCTAACTCAGGACTCCACAGCATGCAGGCAGGTGAAGGCAGAAACCGTAAGAGTGTCTGCAGCTGTGGTGCCAGCCCAGAACGTGCCAGATCCAAGGTTCTCCCAGCAGCCAGTATGGCTGGCAGAGAGGCAGCTGTTGAAATGACAGCCACAGTGTCACCTCAGGGTCCGTTAGATACAAGCAAAGGCTCATTCACTGCTGACTCTAGGTAGGGACCAGCACTTTGAGCCAACCTCATGGGAGGTGGGGAGATGCATGAAATCCCCAGGGATGAGATCCAGGATGAGGAAGCAGGATGTTGGTTGGCTCATGGAGAATAAGAATAGATTACACATAGCCACATAAGATGATACTCCATGATGTTTTTCTTAGAAAGCAATTGATGCAAGTTATGGAGATGATACTGTAACAGTCAGGATCAGAACATACTGTCCCTAAATACACATGGTGCATATGTTTTACATCCTCTGTGGCTATGTCTCTAGTAACACATGCGATCTCTGGAGGTGACTTTGATTTTATCACTTGTGTTGAAGTTTTTAGACTTTCAGTCCACAAGAAAGACAAACGGGGTCCCAGGGCGAGGGGCATCTCTGCCCTGTGTGTCCCTAGACTGAGGCAGTCTGTCCATTCTCCTTCAGAGGCACTGAATTCCTTGCTTCTCTCCAGTGGCCACTGAGGACAAATGAGTTTATCTCGTGTGCCCCTTTAGCAGTGAACCTATTCCTTATCAGTGCTCCCCAGCCTCAGGGGGTCTTTATTATTGACTAGTTATGGACTAGTTGTGACCCCTGGCTGACCTGGCACTTGTTGAAGTGACCAGGCGACCTCAAACGTGGGACAAGCCTCTGCCTCCGCGTCCCATGTGCTTGACCTACTGGCGCTTGCCACCGCGGCCAGCTCTCCAGTCACTTTAGCTGTAGCAGAACCAGAAGTTCCGCTCCTGGGACTCTCGAGAGGTTCTGGTTACAGTCTGTTTCTCTGGAACCTCTCTCTGTACTAATGTCTGTATTACACAGGGTTCACCAGGGATCAGGATCCACAGCACAGGAGCGGGATTTGCCTCCTTGGCATACACACATGAGGTCAGTCTGCAGCATGGAAGGCCGACCAGGTGGCAGCTGCCCAGTCCAAGAAGTTCCATGCCTGATGTTCCCAGTGCAGAACAGGGAGCCTGGAGCAAGAGCTGCACACAGTTGATAGTTTCTCAATGCTCATGGTCCTGCCCGGCAGGGCTATTCTTTCCCGTGAGGTTTTTGCATGAGTTCTGAGAACTATGTGCAATCTCTTCTCAGAGATCAGCTAACCCTTTGGTTAGTGCCAGGCTTTACTTTTTCCCTTCTCTCAGCATGAGACTCTTGGGGAAACTCCAGCTTCTTGAATTCCATTTTTGTTGTCTGCTTCAATGGTGTGGTAGCCAAGGAGAAGGACACAAGAGGGTCTTTGGAATATATTCCTGAGCCTGGATATAGCTGGACACGTTAACCACCTGTCAGGAAATCTGGGGACCAGAGTTTGACACCTTGAAGTCCTCACATTGAAAAGATAGACCTGATTTCTGAAAGTCGTCCTCTGATCTTCACCCATGAGCCCTTGCGTGCTACCACAAACCTTTTAGAATGTTGTTCTTCCCAGCAGCACAGTTTCATGACAAGATGGGGTGAGATTTTCCCCACACACCCGAGGGAAACATTGGCAAGACCTATGGAGACTCTGGAATTTTAGCATGGCCGCTTCAGACCTGAAGTGTGCTAGTGATTAGATGTGGCTCAGCTTCCATTCCTAAAGAACATGGACACTGTACTTCTGTTGCTCACTCCTGTAGGATCTGGCATCTGTTGCACCTGTGGCCCAGCCAGGAGAGGGGCGATATGACCAGAGGCATTCTCACTCCTTCCTTCCTCTCTCACATGCCGAAACAATGGGTTCCAGGGAATTGGAACATGCCCAAGAATCCTGCTTTGGCCTAGGTCTATGCTAGAGCTGTGGGGTCAGCCCGTGGAAGACCCTGCCTTCCCGGAGGAAACACCACAAGGTGCCGACAACTTTAACCAATGTCTGCTACTTTCTGACTTTAGTTTCTTCATTTCTGAGACATTCTCACACTGTGGCACAAAAGCTGGGGAAAAGCCAGGAGTCTTCTTGGCTCCAGTGTGGACAAAGAGTAGACAAATCCATGTTCCTGTATCGAGTTCGTTCTGCATCGTATCTAGAGAACAACAGGGTTATGAAATACACAATCTTGGGAACAAACTTGGTGAAGCCAGCATCTCTCATTTGGGGCAGTCAGCCAAGAGGCTACTGTGAGCTTCCCTGATCCCTGTGGTGGAATGCAGGAAATTCCTAGTGCTGAGTTCTCACTGCTCCCTTCTTCCCGAGTATTGCTCAGGTATGAAAGCTGACACACCAAGAGGCAGAAGATGAGGGCTGATGATCAGTCCTGGTTTTGTACACAACACCCTGACTGTGCAGCTGTGATTCAGGGAGTTCCTGGTCAGCCCCTGTGGTCTGCATCTTGCTTTATTTCTTTTCTTTTGTGCCAATTTTGAAAGAAATGCCATGCTGTTGAGGATTGAGCTAGGCCACTTTCTGGATGTCTGTTTGGGGATGTCAGAGTAAGTACATTGTGTTTGGCAGCATGATTCACTCTATTTGTGTGGCAGTTACTCTTTCTGCTGCTGTGAGACACCACTCAGAGAACCATCAACTTAAGGGGAGTAAAGGTGATTTATTTGACTTGTTTCTAGAGGGAGATCCAGTCCATCATGACTGAAAAGGCATGGCCCCCTGGCAGAAGCTGGAGAATTCATGAGTCACATCTTTCATAGAGACAAGGAGATACAAACTGTAATAACCGGCTTCTCATGGGTGCAGGGCAGAACTAACCAACCTCAATAGCCACTCTGTGAACCATGCCTACCTCCATGAATGCGCCAGCTCCTGAAGTTGCCATGACCTTCCAAGATATTGATGAAGGATTCAAACACAAGAACCTTGGGGAATAAATAATATTCAAAGCGTGACATCTCCACCCCTATGCCATGCAACCTCCTGACTGCTTCCTGATGCAATCAGTACTAATTTGGACTTGAAAGAAACCAACACAGTCAAAAAGTCCAAAGTCCTGAGGCGGTTGGGGAGGGGCCGCTGGGGGAGCGCGATGGCGCAGTGACAGGCACCGCGGAGGGTGCTGCCCCGGCGACGATGGCAGAGGGGCCCGAGGAAGCCCGGAGCCGCCCTCCGGGGCAGGAGGACGGCGGAGGAGACCACGAGCCCGTCCCTTCCGGGCGAGGCCCTCCCGCCGCCGCCTCCGCCCCCCGCGCCCGGGCCGGCCCGCCCGCTGAGCCCCAAGCCCCGGGCCGGCCCCTCGCGCCCGTCGCCGCGGCCACGGAGGAGCCGGAGCCGCCGCGCGAGCTCGGGAAGCGACGGGACGCCGTACCGGACGCGGGGCCGCCGGAGCCCGCGGGCCGCGCGGCGCCAGCGGCGGCGGGTGCGCGGGACCGGCCGGCGCGGCTGAGCGCGCGCGACTACTCGCGGCAGGTGCACGAGTGGCTGTGGCAGTCGTACTGCGGCTACCTGACCTGGCACAGCGGCCTGGCCGCGCTGCCCTACTGCGTTCCCCCGGCCGCGGGGCCCGCGCCCGCGCCGCCGCCCCCGCAGCTGCCCTTCTACCACCCCCTGTACTTCCTGAGCACCGCGGCCGTGGGGCCCGTGGCGGAGGCGGCCCCCGGCATCGCGGCCCCCGGCATCGCGTCCCCGGGCATCGCGGCCCCGGGCGCCCTCGCCGGCCTCGGGCCCTGGGCTCCACACGTGCCCGCCACGGTCCGCGTGGCCCCGGTGACCAGGGTGGGATCGGCAGCCCCCGCGCGGATGGCGAGCGACACCGGGCGACAGGCGGGTAGGGAGTATGCCATTCCATCGTTGGCCCACCGATTTATGGCCGAGATGGTGGATTTCTTTATTCTCTTCTTTATTAAAGCAACCATTGTTTTGAGCATCATGCACGTCAGTGGAATAAAGGGACATCTCCAAGTTTGCTATGCATTATATAATAGAAGAAATTGATGAGGACACGTCAATGGAAGACTTGCAGAAAATGATCGCGGCACTTATATATAGATTATTAGTTTGTTTCTATGAGATAATTTGCATTTGGGGAGCAGGCGGAGCTACCCCAGGGAAATTCCTGCTAGGGCTTCGAGTTGTGACGTGCGATACATCAGTACTTATTGCTCCCAGTCGGGTGTTAGTGATTCCGTCATCCAATGTTAGCATTACAACGTCCACCATCCGAGCTTTGATCAAGAATTTTTCTATTGCTTCCTTCTTCCCTGCCTTCATCACACTGCTGTTCTTTCAGCACAATCGAACAGCCTATGACATTGTAGCAGGAACCATTGTGGTAAAGAGAAACAGGGTCAGATGATGCCCAAAGCCCACGGCACTGTGGAATAACGACTGAATTATGTGTCGAGGCCATCCGTGTCCCTGGGTTACGTTAACATGATTTAGCAATTAAAGCAATCACTCCAGTGTGGTGCAGGCGACTGTTCTGAAAGTGTCAATTGCACTCATGAATGCCGGAGACCTTCAGAAGAAGCCTTGGTAAAGTCAAGTGTTAATTCTTTTTAGGTTCAAGCACATGATTCCATAACCAACAATGTAAACGTTCTTGACGTGTGAAAGTATCCTAAGCTTTCAATCTCCAAATGAACGTACATTGCCGCTCATCCCAGAATGACGGAAACGTTGTGTTTTGTGAACACCTTGGTAACTAACTCTGGGGGAAACTGTGCTTTGCGGGTCAAGAGGGCAGCATGTCCACCACCAAAGTGTGGGCTTGGTGCCCAGAGAAGCCGCAGGTTTTTAGGGTGTTCTGCAGGTCACTGTGTAGAGGTTAACTTGATAACTTCTCAGTGCTTAAATGTGCATTTGGAGGCAAGTTTTCTGTGATTATGAAAGTGTCATATCATTGATGTTTTAGAGAAAAGGTAAGTTAGTGACTGCCTTTAATGAGTGGTCGGGTTGGGGGTTGGAGTATCATTTTCAATGTAAAAACTCAAATGTGCAAGTATTTTTCAGTGTCCTGTAATCAACTGTGTGTGGGAAACTTCCATCAAACCATTGGGTATTTGCTACAGAACAATGTTCTCAGTACGTGCGCAGCATGAACAAAGTATTAGTGCTTCAGTGTTCTCAATGTAAATGTAAATTCTGTTTATGTGCAGCAAACTCAGTAACTGACTCATCATCATCGAGCCATTAGGGCAGCTACGAAGTAGCAACAGCTTGTCAGGAACTGTTGAGAAGCAGGGCATCTCAGGCGACTGCAGTTTCTAGAAACTCACTGGGGCTGCCGGAAGTGCTTGGCGGAAGGGCACCTTTGGGTTGCCCCTACTTGTGATGCAGTGCTCCAGATGGCTGTATGGTACTCAGTTGGTGTTGTGAGCTTGTTTTATTTCTTCCTCCCCCCGAACCCCCTCCTCTCCCTCCTCTCCCTCCCCATCCCCCAGTGCCTCCCCCCCAATTCCCAGAGAGTCCTTTATTGTGTACGCCTAACTCTCCACTGGGTCTTCCTCTCCAATGACATAAAAGGACCCAGTGGCATTTCCATAAGCCCTTTCTCTTGTTCCCCTTAAGCATAGGATCACTACTATGGCTGTCAATCACCTTGCCTCCAGGGGTCTCGGTGCACTTAACAGATGCTAGACTTTATGAGGGCAACAGTGCATTGGACATTGCGCAGGGCATGCAAAGTCCCATTATGATTGCTTTGGCCCCAACTATTGTTGAGAATCTTGCAAATCGTTGCTCCTCCCATCCTTTTGCTCTTACAATCTTACCGCCCCCTCTTCCGCAAATGTCCCTGAGCTCCAGGATGGGACTCTCCCCAACTTTAACACTATTTGATCACCCCAACCCCAGGGGGAGGGGAATCAGTACGTTGTATTACAGTTCAAAAGTCAATTGCTGAAGGGCTCGGTATTGAGTGTTTTGGGTCTTAAGCAGCAGATGTGTTCTGTGGTCACTGCTTTTGAAATAGAGTTTACTTTGACATTTAAAGCTGTGAAGGTATATTTCATGTCTACGAATGTCCTTAATATCTTAACTGTAAAATTTTATAAACCATGCTTTTTGGAATTTAAATCTAATAGAAAGATTACTAAGTGGAGCATTCACTATAGCCCGTGAAAGAACCCTGTCACAATGAAGACTCCTTTCTAATTATACTAGCAGTTCTATACTAGCAATTGGGAACTGTTATATAAACTTAGCATTTGGTATTGACGAGAATTCAGGTAGAAATGCCCTTCACTCATGAGCACTCCAGTTTGTTGCAGTTAAAACATAAATTATCAAAATCCAACTGTAGGTTCATGTGATATACAAGCCTGTACAGAAGTATGTCTTTATCCTCAGTGCATGACAAGGAGCAAAGCCAAAATAGGGGTGCAGGCTTTAACAGCACCTTGGAACTGACTTGGGAGATTAAGACCTTGTGTTCTATTGCCATTATTAAAACAAGGGAGGTGCCTTAGCCAGGAGAATCTCAGTACCCATCACTAAAATACCATGTATTCTGAGGCTCATGCTGGAGTCCATCCAGGTGGGCTTTAAGCAAGAGAGTGCTGTGACCATTAGAGAGCAAACTGAGTGGCAGCCAGTGTTGGTATAGTACAGGGCAACACCAATACACACCTGACCCCTCAACAGTGTTTGGAAAAGGCCACTGCAGACTGGGAGTCTTTAGGTCTCAGGAGGTGGCTGTGCCTCAAGTTTTCAAAATGATGTGAGTGTTTATTATGAGAGTGTCAGACACTGTCCTGTTCAAACAGGCTGACCAATAGTCTTTGCCATTCTCAGCCCTGTAACCAAAGGCCGAACCAAGTTCATGTCAACTTGCGTGTTTCCTTGTAGTTCATCCTAGTAGGACTCAAGTCCTACAAGCGCCTGATGGCCCATCCGTGAGTAAAATTCAGCATCCTATTTTTAATAATTCTGATGTCACCAATTTGTATTTTGTTTGAATAAATATTGGTCCACAGTGTAAAAAAAAAAGTCCAAAGTCCAAAGCTTCCTGTAAAATGAAAAGATAAATTACCTACTTCCAACATACAATGGCACAAAATGAACATTTCTGTTCTAACAAGGATTAAAAAATCAGCCTGAAACAAGACTGAAAACCATCAGGAAAACTTGAAATCCTGGAGCTTCAAGTCCAGCAGATGAGTCTCTTGCTGAAATCTACTCAATTTGAAAGTGCTTTTGTTAGACCTCTCTAGCAATGCCACCCAGAGAACACATCATTTTCTTGGGCTGATTCCTTGCCTACATTCTCTTGGGCTGGCTCCTCCCACATTGCATGGCTTTCCTAGGTAGATGTCTGACGTTGGCTATGGCATCTCTACCATCTTTGTGTCTCAATGGCAAACCAGGCTTTAACTTTGCTTCACAAAATGGTCTTGTTTGCCCCTGTGCAAGTTTCCAATCCTGCCACATACTGCCTGTATTCAACCCCTCTCTGATACTTAAAGGATTAGTCCATGACCTCTACCCTCTTGCATCTTTGATGCCTGCAAAATCAGTGCCACATGGATGAGCCTTGGGTTAGAGATTGGCCTCCTAGGTTTGCAGCTGATTCAGTTTCTCTGTGCTGACACTGATAAGAATCTCTCTTGGGCAATTGCTGCTGAGGATGAAGAGACAATTGCCGTGGAACTTTGAAATTCAGCACTTCCTCTCCAGAAGCATGTGCTTTCTTACGTGTGGGAGCCTTCCCTCAGGATCCTGCCCTGTATGAAGCCTCTCCTAGTTCCCAAGTGAAGAGCTTCCTAGAGCTCTTTTTTGTGTTCCCCTTTGGTATAGGATCTCTTTTGTGGCTGTTAATCTCTTGCCTCTAAGGATTGTAGTGCCTGTGATCCATGCTAGACTTTGGGGGTTCAATGATACGTTGGTCATTGTGCAGGTCATGCAAAGTCCTATTATGATTACTTCGGCCCTAACTTGTATGGAGTATCTTGCAAATCGTTGCTCCTCCTCATCTTTAGGCTCTTACAATCTTACTGCCCCCTCTTCCGCAAATTTCCCTGAGCTTTAGGATGGGGAGAGATTAGGCTGGCCTGGTTCCAGGTGGTTGATGTAGAGTGTCTGATTTTCCGAATTATGGTTTGTTGATTTTTTTTTTCAGTTTTGCTGCTCCTGCACCACCCTTGGCCCCATCCTGATGGGTATTGGATATCATCCCAGAGGTACAATGCTGTTAAAAAGGAGTCTCATTGTAAGAGTAGATTCAGAGGTAGATGGAATAAGAGTAGGAGACGGCTGTGTGTGTGTGTGTGTGTGTGTGTGTGTGTGTGTGTGTGTGAGTCTCCCATTGCAGGATGGTTACCTTCTATCTGACAGACTCTATGCCCTCCCTTTCTGGTGAGATCATACCCCATCAGACGCAAGTGACCAGTAAGGAGAGTCTGCGAGCCCAACCAGATCCTCCACCAAACTCTCGAATTCTACTTCAGTCAAGCTTTGTGGCAAGGGCAAAACTTGATCAAACTCCCTGCCAACACATCATTAAAAGACATAGTTTCTATTTGGCAATTTTAGAATAAGGAGGTCAGAAGGGGATGTCCTTGAAGGTCATCTCCCACTGCTGAGATATGCTAAGGGAGCATAACCTGCCAGTCAGCAGGAACTGGCTCCAATCCACTTTAGAGACAAAATGTCCATCTTCCCCCAATGCTCTGTTTATGAAAGGATGTGGAGATGAGCTCCTCAAATGCAGAGAAGTCAAGTTCCTCAAAAGAACAGTTTGGCCCTGAATTTGACTGAGTCAACCACCACTATGAACAGACCAATCAAATGTCCCAATAAGTTTTAAAGAATCTAAAATTAACTGATAAAGAAAAGCCACTTTTCCCGGGCCTGCCAGTCATCAGATGGGTCCCCTGTCCCCGCAGGCTCCATGTCCTTGAGGTTCTTTCTATTTCCCTTCAAATAAATCTTGCTTTAATCCTCTCCACATGTTCTAGCATCATTCTTCTACCCCAGCAGCATGAGAGCCTGGAAAGAATCCCTGTATCATCTCCCTTTTTCCCTTGTCTAGTTCCCAATACAGTCTCTGCTCCCTCTGGACCATCATAAGATGCATATCCACTGTCTCCATCTCTCTCATCATTACTCTCTACCAAGCTCTTAGGAGAATGGCCTGCTAGGTTCCATCTGCAAGATGCAAAGGCTTTCCCAGCCCAAGATTCCAAAACTCTCCATGTTTCTCCCAAAAAACATTTCCAAAGGCACATCAGTCACATCACAGCAATGATCATACTTTTCTACTTCTTGTTACTAAATTCTCTTAGCTTTTTAACACTTTACCTTCTAGCACCAGATTCTCTTTTTCTTTTAGCATCAGCCACTTCTTTGTGCCAATCTGTATTGGATACTCTGTGTTCTTCTGAGTTGGTAGACAACACTCAGACTTAATGAAATAAAGGGGAGAGAAGGAGATTTATTTGACTTATAATTGCAGAAGGAAGGTACAGTCCATTATGACAGAAGAATATGAATGGCTTACTGGTAGTATTTGAGGGGCATAAGTGACATCCGTTATGGAGTCTTCCTCTTTCTCTCTCTCTTTCTCTCTGTCTCTGTCTCTCACTCTCTCTGAACATGCTAGCGCCATACTACTAGAGCAGTCTTCTCCTGGGAGCAGGATGGAACTAACAAATCTCAAGGCCCATCCCCTGTCACATGCCGTCCTCCAGGAAGACTAGATCTCCCAAAGTTGCCACTACATTGCCATCAGCTAAGGATTCAAACACCCAAGCCTGTGGGAGAGAGGTCCAATTCAAACCATGGCAGTTTGCTGCAGCCCACTTTGGGGCTTTGATTTCACATTCATCTCACAGTTGAGGCCTGAAGATCATTGGAAATCACCTTGGGTCATGTTGCACATCTTCTAACGGACAAACATCATCTGTATTACCTGAAGTTAAATATCGTACCTACTGGGTGATGTTTTTAGGGTCAAATAGATTAAGATTTTTAGATGTTTTACTGCTGGGGCTGAGATGGCTCAGAGCATGAAGGGTCTGCAGTACAAGCAGGAAGACCTGACTTTGGATCCCCAGCGCCCATGTAGAAGCTGGACATGGGGACATGCATCTGTGAAGGAGTCCGATACACATGACGTGGCATCTCTCCACCCACTCACACACTCATTCAGACGATTACACAGCTGCAGACTGTGATGGCGAAGAAAGGTAAGCCGGCCACCCATGCCTCTGCCTCAACCCTCCAGAGACTCGGCCATGGATGGGGATTTTGTCAGGGCAGTATCTCAGTTTATTGGGGGGTAACAAAACAGCTTATATAGACAAAGGACCGCAAGGTGCAAACCAGGCAGCCAATTGTGTCAAAGGTCCACACATCCTTCAGATTCTAGAGGTCAAGTCCAGTGTAACTCAGCACAGAAGGCAGGTGAATACCTGAAAGCCAATGAGGTCTCTCTGTAATGTGATCAGGATTACACCCAGGACACTAGCTCTCAGCGCCATCTTTAATCCCGTGTACTCGGCCATGCCCTGATGCAAATCCTGGGCGGGTCCAACATCTCCCCCTTTTTGTTTTAGCAGAGACTATACATATGTCCAATGTCCATCAGTCTCAGCGTGAGCTTTCACTGTTGTGGTCTCGGTTGGTCTTCTCAGTCAGGCAAGTTGGCATCAGTTCCAGGCAGCAGGTAGCTTGGGGAAGTCACGTGTCGCTCACACGGGCAATACAGGCTTGCCTGGTCTGTCATTCCTACGTATTCATACTTTGTGGCAGCCAGCGGGAGCCAGAGTGCTTTTTTGCTCTGACCTTGTTGACTCCACCTCAGAGTCGGTCCAGCATAATGGACTGCACCTAGCTTGAGTTGGTCACCACCCTCGTGTGGAGCCTTACCCGTCATTGACTGCCAGCCCTGGAAAGACCTCTCCTCTAGAAGGCATGCCAGGATATGTGGTTAGTAGATAAGACCAAGGCCTTACAAGCCTCCAAACTTGAATCGCATCTCTGGGGGGTCCATGGCATGGATGTTCAAGGGCCATAAACGTCTGTAGCGTGGTCTCGTTGATATAGCGCTGCTGAGAGATGTGCTGAGAAAACACTTAAGGGATAAAATTATTAAAAGAACAATTTTTCTAGATGTTAGGTCAAACCCAGATCAAGTCCACTTTGGTTTAGGCAAGGTATCAATCAGGCCATCTTGAGTTAGGCCCAGCCTATAAGGATTACGGTTGGTATCTTCCTTGAGCACACCATAGGATAGTTTCTGAAAGAGAAAAAGCAAAGAAAACTGCCTGAAGGGCTGGCTTTTTGTCCCTTGGTTTACTTTGTTAGTCTGGGAATGATTCTTTGGGTCTCCTTCATGAGGATCCTCCTGTGGATAGAATTTGAGATTGCTTGTCGGAATCCATATTGGGGAAGACTCTCCAATTGGCTTCACAAGAGACATGGGCTCTGAACATTCAAGAAACCTCTGACTTATATGGTTTAATTCATTTAATTGAGGGTTTATCTCCTAGGTTCCTCAAGTTACATAAAGGACCTAAAGAAAATGTTGAACTGGCCAAGTCTTGTCAATCTTTTCTCCAGTCCCAACTTTTACAGAGGCCAGGAGTTAATCCCTGAGCACTAAAAACCTAAATGTTTTGGCAAACAGATTGTTACTAATATGCACCATTTGGTAAAATTAAATATGTATTTGTTTCCATAGATACATTCTCTCAGCAATGTTGGCGTCTCCACATACAGGAGAAAGGCAAAACATGCACAATCGCATTTTTTACAATGCTTTGCCACCCCAGGGTTACCCAAACAAATTAAGACAGAATAATGGCCCTTCTTTTACTAGTCAAACATTTACAGAACTTTTTTCACACTTGGCATATTACTCATACCACAGGAATCCCCTAAATTCCCTAACAAACAAAGCATTTGTTGAAAAAACTCACCCAATATTTAAAGACTCAATTACAAAAACAAAAAGGGGGAGTAAGCCCACACCCAACACGCTGAGGTTGGCATTATTTACTATCAACGTTTTTAATTGTCAAAGAAGGAAAACTTGAATCGAAGATTCCCAAAAACACTGGAAAGCCTAACACCAAACCTTCTATTGAGGTGCATTGGAAGCACCCCCTAACTGGGGCTTAGGAAGGGACCTGATCCCTTGATTTACTATCGGAAGAGGATTTGAATGTGTCTTTCACCATTCATAAATATGCCTGAACAAGAATCACTACCCACTTGTTTACAAACAATTATTATGAGATATAAAATGGACTTAGGCCATGCGGTGGGGACCTCTCACCAAAGCCTCTCACCACTGTTTTGTATCTATTCCCTGGCAGACAGCCTGAGATACAATTACTTCACAGGAAAGCCACATCAGGATTATTGAACAGTTTCCAGGATGCCCTTAGAGATGCCAATGGGCTAAATAACAATCCTGAAAAAACATATTGCCTTATGGCTAATTTCAGGAAAATGGCTCCCTTTTGTAAGCAGCTCTATCACAGGTAGAGAAAATTTTACAATGGATCACACATCCCCTGCAATGCCCTAGAGTTTATACCACCACAGATAAATAACAGATATGAGTGGAAAAAAAAAAAAAGGACGTGAACACTATGGTAAAGAACAGAATCTATTGTCATTTCCTATAGGCTGATGAGTAGAATGGCTGCCTAATTCACCCCCCGGTGTGGCTTGCATTCGAAGGATATTTAGGAGAGTAGTGCCTATTATGGCCCCATCTAAAGGGTCATTCACACCCCTCAGGCTTACCGCCTTCTGAGCCTAAAACATTGTGTTAAAAACGCTTATACCATAGTGCCCATATGTGCCACAGATGGGAGGAAAAACTGGATCCGCTTATGTCTACCTTTGCTCCTCGGAAGTTTAATTCAGCCCATACAAACACAAAATACAACCTTACCCAGGATAGCTCAGTGAAAGAGTGTGCAGTTAAATGGATTAAAGGAATAATAAGAAGCTATCGAACTTATTCTCTGACAGTCTATACATTTTAAATTTCTTTCCAGGAATAATAAATGCTCATTAAGGTTAGATAGCAATCCCATACGCCCTGATGGTGGACTAAAGGGATTGACAGCCACAGTAGTTTCTTGCTTAAAGGAAAACACGGGAAGGTTCAGGGTATTATGCCATGGGTCCTTGTGTAGGGAGGGACAGAGGAGAGTCGGCATGCAATACAGAAATCTCTGGGAATTGGGGCGAGGAGCATGGGGGATGGGAGAGAGAGAGGGGTGAAGGTAGGGTGAGCAAGGGTTCGTGGGGAGGAGGAGGGAGGGAGGGAACTGGGTACCTTTAAAGTTTGTATAGCAGATGGCAGATTAATAATAAAAATGTATAAAAACAAACCTCTAAGTAAATAGAAAAGGAATATACAAGGACTAACTCCATCCCTACTTGAAAGTAAACTCTATACTCACTATATTGATTCACATGACCATGCTTTCAGTCATTAAGTGCCTCTATACGCCCTGTTGTAACTTTAAGTCCATGCATTTGCAACTTTCTCCGCTAAATATTAAGTTCATAGAAATACCCTCTTCACCAATTGTGGCCAGGAAAATCAATTTACCATTTTTTAATCCAACTTGTATCTTAAGCATTGTAAGTTGTAGTACATCACTGTTTCATTACTACTAAAGTTCACAATGTACTTGCACTATATTAGAAAGTCAATAAATATTGTGTAATTGAAGAAACAAATATTTATTTACTACAGAACTGGCTTTGACATTTGCAGTCGTCTTATAAAGAAACAGAACATGAGTTCCTAACAAAAAAAAAAAAAAAAAAAAAATAAAAAGAGAGGATGAGAAAAAGCCTATCATATTAAAAAATTTAAGGGGGTCACTCTGGTCTGCCCGGGGCTAGCCCAGGGCAATGCCTTAGTGATAAATTAGCTTCACAAGAGACATGGGCTCTAACATTCAAGAAACCTCTGACTTACATGGTTTAATTCATCTTAATGGAGGGTCTTACTCCCTAGGTTCCCTCAAGTTACTATAAAGGACGTAAAGAAAAGTTGTGAAAACTGCAAGTCTGTTTCAACCTTTTCTCCAAGTCCAAACTTTACAGAGGGCCAGGCGTTAATCCCTGAGGACTAAAAACTAATATGTTGTGGCAAACAGATGTTACGCATTTATGCACCATTTGGTAAAATAAATATGTATTTGTTTCATAGATACATTCTCTCAAGCATGTGCGTCTCCACATACGAGGAGAAAAGGCAAAAATGCACAATCGCATTTTTACAAGCTTTGCCACCCCAGGGTTACCCAAACAATTAAGCCAGAATATGTCCCTTCTTTTCTAGTCAACTTTACAGAACTTTTTCCACACTTGGCTATTACTCATACACAGGAATCCCATATAATCCCTAACAACAAGCATTGTTGAAAGAATCACCAATATTTAAAGACTCAATTACAAAAAACAAAAAGGGGGAGTAAGCCCACCCAACAGCTGAGGTTGGCATTATTACTATCAACGTTTTAATTGTTCAAAAAGGAAAACTTGAATCGAGATTCCAAAAACAAAAACACTGGAAAGCCTATCACCAACCTTCGTATTGAGGTGCATTGGAAGCCACCCCCTAACGGGTATTGGAAGGGTACCTGATACCTTGATATACATGGAAGAAGAGGATTGGATGTGTCTTCCCAATTGGAGAGTCTTCCCCAATATGGATTCCGACAAGCAATCTCAAATTCATACGAAGGAGGATCCTCATGAAGGACCCAAAAGAATCATTCCCCAGACTAACAAAGTAAACAAGGGACAAAAGCCAGCCCTTCAGGCGTTTTCTTTGCTTTTTCTCTTCAGAAACATATCCATGGTGTGCTCAAGGAGATACCACCGTAATTCTTTATAGGGGGCCTAACTCAAGATGGCCTGATTGATACTTGCCTAAACCAAGTGGACTTGATCTGGGTTTGACCTAACATCTAGAAAATTGTTCTTTTAATATTTATCCCTTAAGTGTTCTCAGCACATCTCTCAGCAGCGCTATATCAACGAGACCACGCTACAGACGTTTATGGCCTGCACCATCCATGCCATGGACCCCCAGAGATGCGATTCAAGTTTGGAGGCTTGTAAGGCCCTTGGTCTTGTCTACTAACCACATATTCTGGCATGCCTTCTAGAGGAGAGGTCTTTCCAGGGCTGGCAGTCAAGACGGGTAAGGTAAGGCTCCACACGAGGGTGGTGACCAACTCAAGCTTAGGTGCAAGTCCATTATGCTGGACGATCTGAGGTGGAGTCAACAAGGTCAGAGCAAAAAAGCACTTGGCTCCCTGGCTGCCACAAAAGTATGAATAGTAGGAATGACAGGACCAGGCAAGCCTGTATTGCCCGTTGTGAGCGACATGTGACTTCCCCAAGCTACCTGCTGCCTGGCACTGATGCCAACTCTGCCTTGACTGAGAAGAGCCAACCGAGACCACACACGAGTGAGAAAGCTCACGCTGAGACTGATGGACATTGGACATATGTATAGTCTCTGCTAAAACCAAAAGGGAGGGGAGATGTTGGACCCGCCCAGGATTTGCATCAGGGCATGGGCCAAGTCACGGGATTAAAGATGGCGCTGAGAGCTAGTGTCCTGGGTTGTAATCCTGATCACATTACAGAGAGACCTCATGGCTTTCAGGTATTCACCTGCCTTCTGTGCTGAGTTACACTGACTTGACTCTAGAATCTGAAGGATGTGTGGACCTTTGACACAATTGGTGCCTGGTTCGCACCCTGCGGTTCCTTTGTCTATATAAGCTGTTTTTTACCCCCAATAAACTGAAGATACTGCTCTGACAAAC
>JALPQD010000880.1:400956-422887 GCA_023101885.1 Typhlomys cinereus
AATCCCCGTCCATGGCCGAGTCTCTGGAGGGTTGAGGCAGAGGCATGGGTGGCCGGCTTACCTTTCTTCGTCATCACAGTCTGCAGCTGTGTAATCGTCTGAATGAGTGTGTGAGTGGGTGGAGAGATGCCACGTCATGTGTATTGGACTCCTTCACAGATGCATGGCCCCATGTCCAGCTTCTACATGGGCGCTGGGGATCCAAAGTCAGGTCTTCCTGCTTGTACTGCAGACCCTTCATGCTCTGAGCCATCTCAGCCCCAGCAGTAAAACATTAAAAATCTTAATCTATGTGACCTAAAAACATCACCTAGTAGCTACGATATTTAACTTCAGGTAATACAGATGATGTTTGTCCGTTAGAAGATGCAACGACCCAAGGTGATTTCCAATGATCTTCAGGCCTCTACTGTGAGATGAATGTGAAATCAAAACCCCAAAGTGGGCTGCAGCAAACTGCCATGGTTTGAATTGGACCTCTCTCCCACAGGCTTGGGTGTTTGAATCCTTAGCTGATGGCAATGTAGTGGCAACTTTGGGAGGTCTAGTCTTCCTGGAGGACGGCATGTGACAGGGGATGGGCCTGAGATTTGTTAGTTCCATCCTGCTCCCAGGAGAAGACTGCTCTAGTAGTATGGCGCTAGCATGTTCAGAGAGAGAGAGACAGAGAAGAGACAGAGAGAAAGAGAGAGAGAAAGAGAAAGACTCCATAACGGATGTCACTTATGCCCCTCAAATACTACCAGTAAGCCATTCATATTCTTCTGTCATAATGGACTGTACCTTCCTTCTGCAATTATAAGTCAAATAAATCTCCTTTTCTCCCCTTTACTTCATTAAGTCTGAGTGTTGTCTACCAACTCAGAAGAACACAGAGTATCCAGTACAGAAATTGGTGCAAAGAAGTGGCTGATGCTAAAAGAAAAAGAGAATCTGGTGCTAGAAGGTAAAGTGTTATAAAGCTAAGAGAATTTAGTAACAAGAAGTAGAAAAGTATGATCATTGCTGTGATGTGACTGATGTGCCTTTGGAAATGTTTTTGGGAGAAACATGGAGAGTTTTGGAATCTTGGGCTGGGAAAGCCTTTGCATCTTGCAGATGGGACCTAGCAGGCCATTCTTCTAAGAGCTTGGTAGAGAGTAATGATGAGAGAGATGGAGACAGTGGATATGCATCTTATGATGGTCCAGAGGGAGCAGAGACTGTATTGGGAACTAGACAAGGGAAAAAGGGAGATGATACAGGGATTCTTTCCAGGCTCTCATGCTGCTGGGGTAGAAGAATGATGCTAGAACATGTGGAGAGGATTAAAGCAAGATTTATTTGAAGGGAAATAGAAAGGACCTCAAGGACATGGAGCCTGCGGGGACAGGGGACCCATCTGATGACTGGCAGGCCCGGGAAAAGTGGCTTTTCTTTATCAGTTAATTTTAGATTCTTTAAAACTTATTGGGACATTTCATTCCCTCTGTGTTTGATTGGTCTGTTCATAGTGGTGGTTGACTCAGTCAAATTCAGGGCCAAACTGTTCTTTTGAGGAACTTGACTTCTCTGCATTTGAGGAGCTCATCTCCACATCCTTTCATAAACAGAGCATTGGGGGAAGATGGACATTTTGTCTCTAAAGTGGATTGGAGCCAGTTCCTGCTGACTGGCAGGTTATGCTCCCTTAGCATATCTCAGCAGTGGGAGATGACCTTCAAGGACATCCCCTTCTGACCTCCTTATTCTAAAATTGCCAAATAGAAACTATTGTCTTTTAATGATGTGTTGGCAGGGAGTTTGATCAAGTTTTGCCTTGCCCACAAAGCTTGACTGAAGTAGAATTCGAGAGTTTGGTGGAGGATCTGGTTGGGCTCGCAGACTCTCCTTACTGGTCACTTGCATCTGATGGGGTATGATCTCACCAGAAAGGGAGGGCATAGAGTCTGTCAGGTAGAAGGTAACCATCCTGCAATGGGAGACTGACACACACACACACACACACACACACACACACACACACACACACAGCCATCTCCCTATCTTATTCCATCTACCTTTGAATCTACTCTTATAATGAGACTCCTTTTTAACAGCATTGTATCTCTGGCCAGGGATGATATCCAATACCCATCAGGATGGGGCCAAGGGTGGTGCAGGAGCAGCAAAACTGAAAAAAAAAATCAACAAACCATAATTCGGAAAATCAGAGACTCTACATCAACCACCTGGAACCAGGCCAGCCTAATCTCTCCCCATCCTAAAGCTCAGGGAAATTTGCAGAAGAGGGGGCAGTAAGATTGTAAGAGCCTAAAGATGAGGAGGAGCAACGATATGCAAGATACTCCATACAAGTTAGGGCCGAAGTAATCATAATAGGACTTTGCATGACCTGCACAATGACCAACGTATCATTGAACCCCCAAAGTCTAGCATGGATCACAGGCACTACAATCCATAAAGGCAAGAGATTAACAGCCACAAAAGAGATCCTATACCAAAGGGGAACACAAAAAAGAGCTCAGGAAGCTCTTCACTTGGGAACTAGGAGAGGCTTCATACAGGGCAGGATCCTGAGGGAAGGCTCCCACACGTAAGAAAGCACATGCTTCTGGAGAGGAAGTGCTGAATTTCAAAGTTCCACGGCAATTGTCTCTTCATCCTCAGCAGCAATTGCCCAAGAGAGATTCTTATCAGTGTCAGCACAGAGAAACTGAATCAGCTGCAAACCTAGGAGGCCAATCTCTAACCCAAGGCTCATCCATGTGGCACTGATTTTGCAGGCATCAAAGATGCAAGAGGGTAGAGGTCATGGACTAATCCTTTAAGTATCAGAGAGGGGTTGAATACAGGCAGTATGTGGCAGGATTGGAAACTTGCACAGGGGCAAACAAGACCATTTTGTGAAGCAAAGTTAAAGCCTGGTTTGCCATTGAGACACAAAGATGGTAGAGATGCCATAGCCAACGTCAGACATCTACCTAGGAAAGCCATGCAATGTGGGAGGAGCCAGCCCAAGAGAATGTAGGCAAGGAATCAGCCCAAGAAAATGATGTGTTCTCTGGTGGCATTGCTAGAGAGGTCTAACAAAAGCACTTTCAAATTGAGTAGATTTCAGCAAGAGACTCATCTGCTGGACTTGAAGCTCCAGGATTTCAAGTTTTCCTGATGGTTTTCAGTCTTGTTTCAGGCTGATTTTTTAATCCTTGTTAGAACAGAAATGTTCATTTTGTGCCATTGTATGTTGGAAGTAGGTAATTTATCTTTTCATTTTACAGGAAGCTTTGGACTTTGGACTTTTTTTTTTACACTGTGGACCAATATTTATTCAAACAAAATACAAATTGGTGACATCAGAATTATTAAAAATAGGATGCTGAATTTTACTCACGGACGGGCCATCAGGCTCTTGTACGACTTGGGTACTACTAGGATGAACTACAAGGAAACACGCAAGTTGACATGAACTTGGTTCGGCCTTTGGTTACAGGGCTGAGAATGGCAAAGACTATTGGTCAGCCTGTTTGAACAGGACAGTGTCTGACACTCTCATAATAAACACTCACATCATTTTGAAAACTTGAGGCACAGCCACCTCCTGAGACCTAAAGACTCCCAGTCTGCAGTGGCCTTTTCCAAACACTGTTGAGGGGTCAGGTGTGTATTGGTGTTGCCCTGTACTATACCAACACTGGCTGCCACTCAGTTTGCTCTCTAATGGTCACAGCACTCTCTTGCTTAAAGCCCACCTGGATGGACTCCAGCATGAGCCTCAGAATACATGGTATTTTAGTGATGGGTACTGAGATTCTCCTGGCTAAGGCACCTCCCTTGTTTTAATAATGGCAATAGAACACAAGGTCTTAATCTCCCAAGTCAGTCCCAAGGTGCTGTTAAAGCCTGCACCCCTATTTTGGCTTTGCTCCTTGTCATGCACTGAGGATAAAGACATACTTCTGTACAGGCTTGTATATCACATGAACCTACAGTTGGATTTTGATAATTTATGTTTTAACTGCAACAAACTGGAGTGCTCATGAGTGAAGGGCATTTCTACCTGAATTCTCGTCAATACCAAATGCTAAGTTTATATAACAGTTCCAATTGCTAGTATAGAACTGCTAGTATAATTAGAAAGGAGTCTTCATTGTGACAGGGTTCTTTCACGGGCTATAGTGAATGCTCTACTTAGTAATCTTTCTATTAGATTTAAATTCCAAAAAGCATGGTTTATAAAATTTTACAGTTAAGATATTAAGGACATTCGTAGACATGAAATATACCTTCACAGCTTTAAATGTCAAAGTAAACTCCATTTCAAAAGCAGTGACCACAGAACACATCTGCTGCTTAAGACCCAAAACACTCAAGACTGAGCCCTTCAGCAATTGACTTTTGATCAAATAGTGTTAAAGTTGGGGAGAGTAAGAAATAAAACAAAGCTCACACCACGCAGCTGAGTTCCATACAGCCACCTGGAGCACTGCATCACAAGTAGGACAACCCAAAGGTGCCCTTCCGCCAAGCGCTTCCGGGGGCCCCAGTGAGTTTCTAGAAACTGCAGTCGCCTAAGACGCCCTGCTTCTCAACAGTTCCTGACAAGCTGTTGCTACTTCGTAGCTGCCCTAATGGCTTGATGATGATGAGTTAGTTACTGAGTTTGCTGCACATAAACAAAATTTACATTTACATTGAGAACACTGAAGCACTAATACTTTGTTCATGCTGCGCACGTACTGAGAACATTGTTCTGTAGCAAATACCCAATGGTTTGATGGAAGTTTCCCACACACAGTTGATTACAGGACACTGAAAAATACTTGCACATTTGAGTTTTTACATTGAAAATGATACTCCCACCCCCAACCCTACCACCCATTAAAGGCAGCCACTAACTTACCTTTTCTCTAAAACATCAATGATATGACACTTTCATAATCACAGAAAACTTGCCTCCAAATGCACATTTAAGCACTGAGAAGTTATCAAGTTAACCTCTACACAGTGACCTGCAGAACACCCTAAAAACCTGCGGCTTCTCTGGACACCAAGCCCACACTTTGGTGGTGGACATGCTGCCCTCCTGGACCACAAAGCACAGTTTCCCCCAGAGTTAGTTACCAAGGTGTTCACAAAACACAACCACGTTTCCGTCATTCTGAGATGAGCCGCAATGTACGTTCATTTGGAGATTGAAAGCTTAGGATACTTTCACACGTCAAGAACGTTTACATTGTTGGTTATGGAATCATGTGCTTGAACCTAAAAAGAATTAACACTTGACTTTACCAAGGCTTCTTCTGAAGGTCTCCGGCATTCATGAGTGCAATTGACACTTTCAGAACAGTCGCCTGCACCACACTGGAGTGACTGCTTTAATTGCTAAATCATGTTAACGTAACCCAGGGACACAGATGGCCTCGATACATAATTCAGTCGTTATTCTACAGTGCCGTGGGCTTTGAGCATCATCTGACCCCGTTTCACTTTACCACAATGGTTCCTGCTACAATGTCATAGGCTGTTCGATTGTGCTGAAAGAACAGCAGTGTGATGAAGGCAGGGAAGAAGGAAGCAATAGAAAAATTCTTAATCAAAGCTCGGATGGTGGACGTTGTAATGCTAACATTGGATGACGGAATCACTAACACCCGACTGGGAGCAATAAGTACTGATGTATCGCAGGTCACAACTCGAAGCCCTAGCAGGAACTTCCCTGGGGTAGCTCTGCCTGCTCCCCAAATGCAAATTATCTCATAGAAACAAACTAATAATCTATATATAAGTGCCACGATCATTTTCTGCATTGACGTGTCCTCATCAATTTCTTCTATTATATAATGCATAGCAAACTTGGAGATGTCCTTTATTCCACTGAGGTGCATGATGCTCAAAACAATGGTTGCTTTAATAAAGAAGAGAATAAAGAAATCCACCATCTCGGCCATAAATCGGTGGGCCAACGATGGAATGGCATACTCCCTACCCGCCTGTCGCCCGGTGTCGCTCGCCGTCCGCGCGGGGGCTGCCGATCCCACCCTGGTCCCCGGGGCCCGAGGCCGGCGAGGGCGCCCGGGGCGGCGATGCCCGGGGCCGCGATGCCCGGGGCCGCCTCCGCCTAGGGCCCCATGGCCGAGATGCTCAGGAGGTACAAGGGGTGGTAGAAGGGCAGCTGCGGGGGCGGCGGCGCGGGCGCGGGCGCGGCGGCCGGGGGGCCGCAGTAGGGCAGCGCGGCCAGACCGCTGTGCCAGGTCAGGTAGCCGCAGTACGACTGCCACAGCCACTCGTGCACCTGCCGCAAGTACTCGCGTGCGCTCAGCCGCGCCGGCCGGTCCCGCGCCCCAGCCGCCTCGGGCGCCGCGCGGCCCACGGGCCCCTGCGGCCCCGCGTCCGGTCCGGCGTCCCGTCGCTTCCCGAGCTAGCGCGGCGGCTCCAGCTCCTCCGTGGGGGCGGCGATGGGCACGAGGGGCCGGCCCGGGGCCTGGGGCTCGGCGGGCGGGCCGGCCCAGGCGCGCGGGGCGGAGGCGGCAGCGGGAGGGCCTCGCCCGGAAGGGACGGGCTCGTGGTCTCCTCCGCCGTCGTCCTGCCCCGGAGGGCGGCTCCGGGCTTCCTCGGGCCCCTCTGCCTTCGTCGCCGGGGCAGCACCCTCCGCGGTGCCTGTCACTGCGCCCTCGCGCTCCCCCAGAGGCCCCTCCCCAACCGCCTCACGACTTTGGACTTTTTGACAGTGTTGGTTTCTTTCAAGTCCAAATTAGTACTGATTGCATCAGGAAGCAGTCAGGAGGTTGTATGGCATAGGGGTGAAGATGTCACGCTTTGAATATTATTTATTCCCCAAGGTTCATGTGTTTGAATCCTTCATCAATATCTGGGAAGGTCATGGCAACTTCAGGAGCTGGCGCATTCATGGAGGTAGGCATGGTTCACAGAGTGGGTATTGAGGTTGGTTAGTTCTGCCCTGCACCCATGAGAAGCCGGTTATTACAGTTTGTATCTCCTTGTCTCTATGAAAGATGTGACTCATGAATTCTCCAGCTTCTGCCAGGGGGCCATGCCTTTTCAGTCATGATGGACTGGATCTCCCTTCTAGAAACAAGTCAAATAAATCACCTTTACTCCCCTTAAGTTGATGGTTCTCTGAGTGGTGTCTCACAGCAGCAGAAAGAGTAACTGCCACACAAATAGAGTGAATCATGCTGCCAAACACAATGAACTTACTCTGACATCCCCAAACAGACATCCAGAAAGTGGCCTAGCTCAATCCTCAACAGCATGGCATTTCTTTAAAAATTGGCACAAAAGAAAAGAAATAAAGCAAGATGCAGACCACAGGGGCTGACCAGGAACTCCCTGAATCACAGCTGCACAGTCAGGGTGTTGTGTACAAAACCAGGACTCATCATCAGCCCTCATCTTCTGCCTCTTGGTGTGTCAGCTTTCATACCCGAGCAATACTCGGGAAGGAGGGAGCAGTGAAAACTCTCAGCACTAGGAATTTCCTGCATTCCACCACAGGGATCAGGGAAGCTCACAGTAGCCACTTGGCTGACTGCCCCAAATGAGAGATGCTGGCTTCACCAAGTTTGTTCCCAACAAACTTGTGTATTTCATAACCCTGTTGTACTCTAGAAACGATGCGGAACGAACTCGATACAGAACATGGATTTGTCTACTCTTTGTCCACACTGGAGCCAAGAAGACTCCTGGCTTTTCCCCAGCTTTTGTGCCACAGTGTGAGAATGTCTCAGAAATGAAGAAACTAAAGTCAGAAAGTAGCAGACATTGGTTGAAGTTGTCGGCACCTTGTGGCGTTTCCTCCGGGAAGGCAGGGTCTTCCACGGGCTGACCCCACAGCTCTAGCATAGACCTTGGCCAAAGCAGGATTCCTGGGCATGTTCCAATTCCCTGGAACCCATTGTTTCGGCATGTGAGAGAGGAAGGAAGGAGTGAGAATGCCTCTGGTCATATCGTCCCTCTCCTGGCTGGGCCACAGGTGCAACAGATGCCAGATCCTCCAGGAGTGAGCAACAGAAGTACAGTGTCCATGTTCTTTAGGAATGGAAGCTGAGCCACATCTAATCACTAGCACACTTCAGGTCTGAAGCGGCAATGCTAAAATTCCAGAGTCTCCGTAGGTCTTGCCAATGTGTCCCTCGGGTGTGTGGGGAAAATCTCACCCCATCTTGTCATGAAACTGTGCTGCTGGGAAGAACAACATTCTAAAAGGTTTGTGGTAGCACGCAAGGGCTCATGGGTGAAGATCAGAGGACGACTTTCAGAAATCAGGTCTATCTTTTCAATGTGAGGACTTCAAGGTGTCAAACTCTGGTCCCCAGATTTCCTGACAGGTGGTTAACGCGTCCAGCTATATCCAGGCTCAGGAATATATTCCAAAGACCCTCTTGTGTCCTTCTTGGCTACCACACCATTGAAGCAGACAACAAAAATGGAATTCAAGAAGCTGGAGTTTCTCCAAGAGTCTCATGCTGAGAGAAGGGAAAAAGTAAAGCCTGGCACTAACCAAAGGGTTAGCTGATCTCTGAGAAGAGATTGCACATAGTTCTCAGAACTCATGCAAAAACCTCACGGGAAAGAATAGCCCTGCCGAGCAGGACCATGAGCATTGAGGAACTATCAACTGTGTGCAGCTCTTGCTCCAGGCTCCCTGTTCTGCATTAGGCATGGAACTTCTTGAACTGGGCAGCTGCCTGCCTGGTCGGCCTTCCATGCTGCAGACTGACCTCATGTGTGTATGCCAAGGAGGCAAATCCCACTCCTGTGCTGTGGATCCTGATACCTGGTGAACCCTGGGTAATACAGACATTAGTACAGAGAGAGGTTCCAGAGAAACAGACTTGTAACCAGAACCTCTCGAGAGTCCCAGGAGGGGAACTTCTGGTTCTGCTACAGCTAAAGTGACTGGAGAGCTGGCCGCGGTGGCAAGCGCCAGTAGGTCAAGCACATGGGACGCGGAGGCAGAGGCTTGTCCCACGTTTGAGGTCGCCTGGTCACTTCAACAAGTGCCAGGTCAGCCAGGGGTCACAACTAGTCCATAACTAGTGAATAATAAAGACCCCCTGAGGCCGGGGAGCACTGATAAGGAATAGGTTCACTGCTAAAGGGGCACACGAGATAAACTCATTTGTCCTCAGTGGCCACTGGAGAGAAGCAAGGAATTCAGAGCCTCTGAAGGAGAATGGACAGACTGCCTCAGTCTAGGGACACACAGGGCAGAGACGCCCCTCCTCCTGGGATCCCGTTTGTCTTTCTTGTGGACTGAAAGTCTAAAAACTTCAACACAAGTGATAAAATCAAAGTCACCTCCAGAGATCGCATGTGTTACTAGAGACATAGCTACAGAGGATGTAAGACATATGCACCATGTGTATTTAGGGACAGTATGTTCTGATCCTGACTGTTACAGTATCATCTCCATAACTTGCATCAATTGCTTTCTAAGAAAAACATCATGGGGTATCATCTTATGTGGCTATGTGTAATCTATTCTTATTCTCCATGAGCCAACATCCTGCTTCCTCATCCTGGATTTCATCCCTGGGGATTTCATGCATCTCCCCACCTCCCATGAGGTTGGCTCAAAGTGCTGGTCCCTACCTAGAGTCAGCAGTGAATGAGCCTTTGCTTGTATCTAACGGTCCCTGAGGTGACACTGTAGCTGTCATTTCAACAGCTGCCTCTCTGCCAGCCATACTGGCTGCTGGGAGAACCTTGGATCTGGCACGTTCTGGGCTGGCACCACAGCTGCAGACACTCTTACGGTCTCTGCCTTCACCTGCCTGCATGCTGTGGGGTCCTGAGTTAGGCAAAGGATTCCTGGTTCCAGCCTATCTTTTTGTAGGAGAGAAATGTACACAGTTTATTCTCAGAGGATTATTTCCCACCCCTGGGATGAGCTTAGATTTCATCTGCATTGTCTAACATTCATTCCTTCTGTGAACAGTTGCTCAGGTTTCAAAGCTTTCCAGAACCTCCCCAGCACAGCACCTGTCGATCTTCCTCTTAGGAACTCCAGCCTTCCACAAATCTTGCCACATCTGCCTTTGATCGACATGACCAGACCCCTTTTTCTGGTTTGTCCTTTTCCTATCTCCTCAGTATTGGTTTACCACTGTGCACACTTGATTTACCCATTGGGCCTGATTTACATGCTGGTCCAAGTCACTCAGGTCCACCAGAAACTCCCCAGCCATGTGACGTCACATCTCACCAGGGGCTCAGCAAAGTCACTCAATCACTATGTCACTCCTGAGGTCCCAGGTGAACTATCTTCTAGTCTTTTTTTAAATTTTTTTATTATTTATTATTTATTCAATTGTGCCTATGTGCACATGTGTATATGTACATGTTTGTATGTATGTGTGTGTCTGTAGAACCACAGACGAATTCGGGAACCTCCAAGGCCGCATCCACCTCCTCATTTACTCTGCCCCGGGATTCACAGGCTCCACCCTACAAGGACCAGAAACGCAGACCGTCCCCGCTTCCACCCCGTGGGGTCTAGGATTTGACCTCAGGACCTTCTGCCTTCAAGGCATAGGCTTAATCCCTGAGCCACCTCTCCAGGCCCAACTACCTTCTTTCTTAATTCCCTGTAAACACAGTTCCATCTTGTCCAGCAAACTGGGTATCAAACTTTTCCCTCTCTTATTCCTAGTTCCCTCAGCAATCCCTGTCCTTCTTCTGTAGTGTTCATTCTCTCACATTCGTGGGAACCTCAGCAGGTGATAACCATGTCTTCCCAACTGCTCAGATGAGACAGTCAACGAAGACTGATCGTCCTCATGCTCCTCAGCTTATGCAATCTTTGTCTTGTCCTTGTCTCTAGGGGGGATGGGTGGCATTGCTATTCAGTTTCAACACCACTCAGGCTAATTCCATCTGCCCTTTTTTCCCACAGCCTCACCAGCCGGGCTGTGATGGGCTCTTGCATAATTCCAGGGGTTCAAATGCTGGGTATTCCATGATGGCCACAGTTTCTTGAACTGGCCCATCACTAAAGCCCCCATCGATGTGCTGAACCCTAGATTTCCCCCTTGTCTCTATCAGAGCTCTGACCTGTGGGGACTCTTCTATCACAATCTTCTCAACTTCCTCACTCTCTGATCCTCCCCATGGGATGCCAAGCTTTTGGATCCCAGGCAGGGTTCTACACCACAGATATAACTTGCACTCTTCTTTCATTTGGCCACACAGTCATAAGAAATGACACACTGGCTGAAGAAATGGCTCAGGGTTTAAGCCGCTGCCTTGCAAGCAGAAAGTCCTGAATTGGGATCACAGGTCCCAGGTACAAAATGCTGGGCATCCCAAGTGCCATGTAACAATGCTGGTGCAAAGGGTGGCAGCATACATTCTTGGCCCTGAAAGGCAGAGTCTGAGAAACTCCAGAGCAAAACCAAGAGTAGGTGGTGCTATCCAGGGTGGGCAGCCATCACAGATTCAAATCCTTCTCTCACAGCTCCCAGCCATGGCCAGTGATCTATGCAGCTACCTGCTGATACCCTCATCCCTGTTGCACTGCCTTCAATGAATGCAGAACTTGCTCCAGACCCTCAACCTCGTTATGGTCTCTCCTTACCCAGTGGTGAGTCCACACCTAAGCAGGCCCTCTACCTGCTACACCACACCACACTGGTGGGGACTGAAACCAGCTGATTCCCCCACACATGCTCTGCCTTCTGGGGGCTCAACATCAGTTACAAGATTCACTACCCACAACAGGACCCATGCAAGCACCACCATAGCCTGAAAGTGGGAAAAGATAGCTATGTTCCCATGGATGCATCTCCCACAGGCTGCTCAGCCTCAGCAAAGGGTCTGTGGGACAAGGCAGGAGCCCTGCACACAAACCTCCCTACTGCAGTCCACTTCATGGTTACTGACAAATGACCATAGAGCGGCTTCAGGAAATAAAGCGCTTGTTTTCATACTGATAACCAGATTACAGTCTGTTCAGCTTGACAGCAGAGCATGCTCCAACACCAGGGCCGAGGGAACTGGCCACGCCATCTTTACACAATGGTTGAGAGAGGGATGATCTTTACTTGCCAGACCAGCATGTCTGGCCAAGTGTACCCAACCAAGGATGCCAACCCTCTCAATCAGCTCTCTGTATTTTATCCCAGGGCCTAATCCCACTGCCATGGGCTGGGACTTCCCCATCATCTGGAAAATCTCCTATAGGTCTGCTCTAGGCCTAAGTCAACTACTAAGTTTCTACAAATGTGCCCAGAGATAAAACCCTCAATTGGCATGTTCACACCTGTGTCCAACAATGAAACTCCCCAAGCCATTCTTGGTTCTGGGGCCAATGAATCTGTTGGTGTTATTTACAAGAGTCTACATAGGACTCCCCCAGGGATTCTCCTCCCTCACCCAGACACGATGGTGCCAACAAGGTTTCCTGGCAGATGCCAGTCAGGTCTCTTCTGCTCTAGCACTGGTCCTACATCCTGTAGCACACTGGCTACACTTTCTATTCTTCCGCAATTAAAGTGACACTCTGCAAAGGATGCAATATGCAACAGACTTTACAGATGTAGCTAAGTGAACTTTGAGCAAAGTTCCAAACACACAGAATGTATGCATATGGCAGATTTATTGCTTTTTACTTAGGGTTCACCCATGCAAAATGAAAATGAAATGTAGCTTTATGGGGTTGAGGAAATAGGATGAATGATCATATGGTTAACAGCCAGCTGACATTCACTCTGCCCCTGAGCAGAGAAATATCTTGCTTGCTGTGGCTGTCATGCCCCTGTGGGATGCCTCCAGGGAAACACAAAGCTCTCTAGAGAACAGTGACATTGTCAGTTGTGTTCAAGTTTCTTGCCTCAGCCATCAGGAAAGACAATGGAATTCCAGGCGAGGGCTGCTCTGTCTTTCCCTGTCCCATTAGTTTTGTTTTCTTTCTAATCTCACTGGTAGGTTGGAGAAGAGAGAATGAGAAATGCCAGAGGCTCGGTCCTGAGAGAAGTTTTAGTCCAAATACAAGGAACTAAGTGTAAGGGTACACTTTAAGGATGCAATACAGGAACCTGGGGAAATGGTTTTGTGGGCAAAGTGTCTTGCCAAACCAGTGGGACCAAATGAACTCAGGTTCTTGGAGCCCACCTAAGATGGACACAGAATCTCAGACCTGGGCAATCCCAGTGCCCTTACAACCAGATGAGACATGGACATGATAGAATCTCCGGAATCAGGAGGACCCTTGAGTCTCCTGCTGTTGTGGTGGCCGGCGCTTGTTCCCAAGTCCAACTTTTCCGGGGATCCAAAGTCGGGTCTTCCTGCTTGTACCACAGACCCTTCATGCTCTGAGCCATCTCAGCCCGAGCAGTAAAAGGTCTAAAAATCTTAATCTATGTGACCCCAAAGACAACACGCAGTAGCCATGATATTTAACTTGAGATCACACAGATGACGTTTCTCCATTAGAAGATGTGCAAGGTGACCCAAGGGGATTTCCAACGATCTTCATACCTCAACTGTGAGATGAAGGTGAAATCAAAATGCAAAACTAAGCTGCAACATACAGCCATGGATTGAACTGGAGCTCTCCCCCACAGCTTGGGTGTTTGAATCCTTAGTGGATGGGAAGGTAGTGCCAACTTTGGGAGGTGAAGTCTTCCTGGAGGATGGCATGTGACAGGGGATGGGCCTTGAGATTTGATAGTTCCACCCTGCTCCTAGGACATGACTGCTCTAGTAGTAAGGAGCTAGCCCTCTCAGAAAGAGAGAAGAGAGGGAGAGAGAGAGAGAATCCATGATGGATGTCACGTATACCCCCTTAAATGCTTCTAGTCAGCCATACATTTTCTATCATAATGGAATGTACTTCCCCTCTGCAACTGTAATTCAAATAATTCTCCTTTTTCCCCTTTTACTTCACTGAGTGTGAGTGTTGTCTACCAGAAGCGTACACAATATCCAGGACAGAAATTGGTTCTGAGGAGTAGGAAGTTGCTGAGAGACTAAGCAAATCTGGTAATAGAAGATGAACGGTTGTAAAGCTCAAGGAATTAAGTAACAAGAAGTAGATAAGGATGATCATTGCTGTGACGTGACTGCTTTGCTTTTGGAAATGTTTGTTGAGAGGAACATGGAGAGGTTGGGGCTGGGAAATCCTTTGCGTCTTGCAGATGGGACCTAGATGGCCATTCTTATGAGAGCTTGATAGAGACTAATGGTGAGAAAGATGGAGACAGTGGAAATGTATCTTATGATGGTCCAGAGAGGAGCAGAGATTGTAGTGGGAAATGGTATTGGGACAAAGGGAAATGATACTGGGTTTCTTTCCAGGCTCTTATGTTCCTGGGTTAGGAGAATGACCAGAACATGTGGAATGGTTAAGGCAAGATGTATTTGAAAAGAAAAAGTAACGACAGCAAGGACATGGTGTCTGCAGCGACAGGGGAACCGTCTGATGCCTTGCAGGCCCAGGAAAAGTGGCTTTTCTTTATCAGTTAATTTTAGGTTCTTTAAATCTCATTGGGACATTTAGTTCCCTCTGTGTTTTATAGTGTGGTAACAAAGTGGTTGACTCAGTCAAATTCAGGACCAAGCTGTTCTTTTGAGGAACTTAACTTCTCTGCATTTGAGGAGCTCATCTCCATATCCTTTCCTAAACAGAGCATTGGGGGAAGATGGACACTTTATCTCTAAAGAGAATTGGAGCCACTTCCACCTGACTGGCAGGTTAAGTTCCTTTAGGATATCCCAGCAGTGAGAGATGACCTTCAAGAACATACTCATACGGACCTCTTTATTCTAAAACTGCGAAATAGAAAATATTCTCTCTGAGTGATGTGTTGGCAGGAGTTTGATCAAGTTTTGCCCTTGCCCACAAAGCTGCTTGAAATAGAATTCAAGAGTTTGGTGAAGGAAGTTACAAGGCAATGTGGTCTTACCTGTGTGGTGTGGGTGTTTTATAGTGCTCTTGTTCAGATTTATGATGAAAAGATCAATAAATAAGACAGGGAGAAATAAGAACTATGAGGTTTGATGAGGAAAAATGTGACAGCAAGTGTAAAGAGACAGAAGACAGCAGAAAAGCAGATTAGCCCCTTAGTGAACTGAAGCCTGCTCTTCACGTGGACACTAGAAGAGGCTTCATTATAGGGCAGGATCCTGACAAAAAGTTCCCAAACATAAGAATGCACATTCTTCTGGAAAGAAAGTGCTGAATGTCAAAATTCCAAGGCAATAGTCTCTTCAACCTCAGAAGCAATTGCCTAAGAGAGACTCTTATCAGTGTCAGCACAGAGAAGTTGAATCAGCTACAAACCTAGGAGGACAGTCTCCAACGCAAGGCTCATTCATATGGCACGGATTTTGGAGGCATCCAAGATGGAGAGGGGTTGAATACAGGCAGTATGTGGCAGGATTGGAAACTTGCGCAGGCGCCAAAAAAAGCCATTTTGTGAAGCAGAGTTAAAGCTTCTTTGCCATTGAGACATGAAGATGGCAGAGATGCCACAGCCAACGTGGGACATCCTCCAAGGAAAGCTGGGCATCATGGGAGGAGCCAGCTCAAAATAATATAAGGAAGGAATCACAGCCCAAGAAAGTGATTTCTTCTCTGGGCAGAACTGCGAGAGAGGTCTAACAAAAGAACTTTGGAACTGAGATGATTTGAGCCAGAGACTCATCTGCTGGACTTGAAGCTACCATTTGTACTTGATTTGAAGTTTTCCCACATAGTTTTCAGTCTTGTTTCAGACTAATTTTTTAATCCCTTTTAGAATATTATTTATTCCCCAAGGTTCATGTGTTTGAATCCTTAATTGATGTTTGGAAAGGTCATGGCAACTTCAGGAGGTTGCGTCTTAATGGAGGAAGGCATAGTAGAGCCAGTGGGTACTGAGATTCATCAGTTTTGCCCTGCACCCATGAGAAACATGTTCTTTTTTTTTAATTTTTTTTATTATTTATTCAATTGTGCATATGCATGTGTGCGTATGTGTGTGTGTAGAACCACAGACGAATTCGGGAACTACACCACCCTACCAGGACCAGAAATGCAGGCCACCCCCCGCTTCCGCCTGGCGTCTATAAGTGGGGATTAGGATCCAAACTCAGGACCTTCTGCCTGCAAGGCAGAGGCTTAACCGCTGAGCCACCTCTCCAGCCCCAGAGAAGCATGTTCTTACAGTTTGGATCTCTCTGCCTCTATGACTGATGTGACTCAGGCTGCCTCCACCTTTTGCCAGCTGGCCAAGCCTTTTCAGCCATGATGGACTGGATCTGCCTTCTGGAAACAGAAATCAATGAAATCGTCTTTACTCCCCTTAGGTAAATGGTTCTTTGAGTGGTATCTCACAGCAGCAGAGAGAGAAACTGCCACACACATAGAGTGAATCACAATGCCAAACAAAATGAACTTCCTCTGACATCTCCAAACAGACATCCAGCAAGTGGCCTAGCTCAGTCCTCAACAGGATGGCACTGCTTGAAAAATTGGCACAAAAGGGAAGAAACATACCAAGGTGCAGACCACAGGGGCTGACCAGGAATTCCCAGAATCACAGCTGCACAGTCAGGGTGTTGAGCACAACAAGACAAGGACTGATCATCAGCCCTCATTCTCTGTCTCTTGTGTTGGCATTCATACCCAAGCAATACTCAGGAATGAGGGAGCAGGGAGAACTCTCAGCACTAGGAATTTCCTGCATTCCACCACAGGGATCAGAGAAGCCCACAGTACATAGCCTCTTCACTGGCTTCCCCAAATTGGAAATGCTGGCTTCACCAAATTTGTTCAGACCATTTCATTGATTGAGTAGTTTCATAACCGTGATGTACTCTGGAAATGATGCAGAACGAAGTCAGTACAGGAACATGGATTTGTCTACTGTTTGTCCAAACTGGAGCCAAGAAGACTCCTGGCTTTTCCCCAGCTTTTTTGCCACAGTGTTAGAACGTCTCAGAAATGAAGAAACCAAAGTCAGAAAGTAGCAGACATTGGTTGAAATTGTCAGCACCTTGTGGTGTTTTCTCCGGGGAGGCAGGGTCCTCCACTGGCTGGCCCCACAGCTCAAGCATAGACCTTGGCCGAAGCAGGATTCCTAGGAATGTTCCAATTCCCTGGAACCCCTTGTGTCAGGCATGTGAGAGAGGAAGGAAGGGTGAGAATGCCTTTGGTCATATCTTCGCTCTACTGGCTGGGCCACAGGTGCAATAGATGACAGATCATCCAGGAGTGAGCCAGAAAAGTACAGTGTCCATGTTTTTTAGGATTGGAAGCTGAGCCACGTCTAATCACTAGCACAATTCAGGCTTCTGAAGTGGCAATGCTAAAGTCCAGAGTCTCTCTACATCTAAATGTGTCCCTCGGGTGTGTGGGAAAAATCACACCCCATCATGTCATGAAACTGTGCTGGTGGGGAGAACAACATTCTAAAATGTATGAGGTGGCACATAGAGGCTAATGGGCAGATGTCAGAAGACAATTTCAGAAATCAGGTCTTTTCAATGTGAGGGCTTCAAGGGGTCAAATTCTGGGCCCCAGATTTCCTGACAGGAGCCTAACCCTTCCAGCTATCCCTGGCTCAGAAATATACTCCAAAGACCCTCTTGTGTCTTTCTCCTTGGCCACCAGATCATTGAAGCAGCCAACTAAAATGGATCTCAAGGAACTGGAGTTTCCCCAAGAGTCTCATGCTGAGAGAAGGGAAAAATTAAAACCTTGTACTAACAAAAGGGTTAGCTGATCTAGATTGCCATGGCCCTGGAAGGGAACAAAGAACAAATGGGAAGTCCCCAGGCAACCACAGGAACTTCCTTCTTCTCCTGAGCAGCTGCAGCTCTAAGCCTTCCAAATGGCTTTCTTAAACTGGTTCTCAAACACACAAGTCTGAGGAAGCCCCCAAAATAAGGTTGAAATTTATGATTCTGAATCCTTATGAGTTTCAACTTCAGGCTGCCTGACACCTGATGTGGCAGTGACATTGGGGCAGGAAGTGGGGGGGAGAAGTGACACTAATAAGGTAAGACTTCAGTGTCTCCCTGTATTTGTTCTTGAGTTCTACAAGTCAGTAGTGGAAGAGAACGATGCATGGAGTCTGCAGAGCAGAGGGATGTGAGCTGTGCTCAGGCACCAAGCCTGGAAACCCCAAGCTCTTTCCTCACTGTCCGTGTCCTCGATTCTCTCCTTAAACCTCTACCTGGCCAAGTCTCCAACATAGGTTAGAACGAAGCTCAGATGCGTACTCCTCCAGTAAGACCTCTGTGCAGCCCCTGTCTTCCCCTGAATGCTAGGCTTTTCACCATTGTCTCATTCATGATTCTGGGGGACACAGTCAGGCCTAGTGCAGTCCCTGATGGTCTTTAGGACAATAAGGCCTTAACAGGCTTCTCTACTTTCTGCTGACGCAGGTGCTAATGCAGGGTATACCTGATTATACTCCCAAGATGCTCAGAAGGGACAGACAGCAACCCTTTGAGGCAGGGACTCCAGGGAGACATACAGCCCCTACCCTGAGTGCTGGCAGAGAGCTGACAGCTCCCCTCAAGCTTCACTGTGTCAGCTTGGGATGTTTATTATGCTGCTTTTAGCCTTGAACAAGCATAGCTGCTCTATCACAGCCTTACTAGGAATTTTCACACAAGCTTTGTTGTGTGTTTGCAATGAACTGTGTGAGCTGGGCTGTTCTAACACGTAGGGCACTCAGATGAAGAAAGGTCCAATGCACAGCCAGATTGCGCCCAGGTTCCTGTCTTTTCGTATTCACCTCAACTTCTCTGAATAGACCATGGCCCTGTGCAATCCCCGCCCCACCACCATGGCTCCTCGGTCCCGTCCTCCTTCCCCTCTGCCTGCTCTACCTGCACCTTCGCCTCCTGTGGGTGCTGGATCATTGGAAGGTACATTATCTTAAGCACGGAAACCATGGGATAAAATTCCAAGGGAGGCAATATCTTAAGATTTTTTTTCTCGGGGCTGGATAGGTGGCTCAGAGTTTAAGCCTCTGCCTTGCAGGTGGAAATTCCTGAGTTTGGATCCTAGACCCCAGGTATAGACACAGGGTGGAAGCAGGGATGGCCTCCATTTCTGGTCCTTGTAGGGAGGAGCCTGTGAATCCCTGGGCAGAGTAAACAAGGAGGAGGTGGAGGCGGTCCATGGTGGTTCCCGAATTTGCCCGTGTTCTGCACACACACACAAACACACACACACACACACACACACACACATACACACACACGATTGAATAAATTAAAAAAAAAGATTTTTTTTCTCACTCTCTGGCTAGATTTTCTATCTTATTCCACGTGTCCCATGAATATATGTTGGACATTTGGGCCCATGGAGCTAACTCAAGAGCTGATTCCCACACCTTGGCAATGCCCTGGATCTGGGATTTCAAAACCACAGCATCTTAATACAGATTTTAGTGTTGATGGCACTGGGTCAATCTTGTAAGACGCATTACCCATACTAAGAGTCAATACTTACCTCGAGACTCCCAATTCACTTTGTCCGACCTAGAAATTGCCTCACACGGGGCACCAGATTGCAGGAGTCCAATACCCATGACGTGGCGTCTCCACCCACTCACGCACTCATTCACACGATTACACAGCTCCAGGCTGTGATGATGAGGAAACGTAAGCCTGGCCACCCACACCTCCACTACAACCCTCCAAAGACTCGGCCATGGACGGGGAGTTTGTCAGAGCAAAATCTCAGTTTATTGGGGGTAACAAAAGAGCTTATACTATACAATAGACCACAGGGCGGAATCGGGTCAGCCAATTGTGTCAAAGGTCAACACATCCTTCAAGGTTCTAGAGGTCAGTCCAATGTAACTCAGCACAGAGGCAGGTCAATAACTGAAAGCAATTTGTGCTCTCTATAATGTGATAGGGTTACGCCCAGGACACTAGCTCTCAGCGCCATCTTTATCCCATGTGCTCGGCCATGCCCTGGGGCAAATCCTGGGCAGGCCCAACACGTCTGCCACCCCATCAACAGGAGACTCAATGATCCACCTGCTTTCAGAGATTCTCACATGTCCACCTCCCATCTGCTGGCAGGGGCACTGTGATTACCGAGGTCTGGGCTCCTTTGTCCACCTTAGGTGGTCTCCAAGGATCCGAATTAAATTGGTCCCACTGGTTTTTCAAGCCACTTTGCCTGCCAAGCCTTTTCCTCAAGGTCCTGTATTACATCCTTAAAGTGCACCCCTACACTTATCTCCTTGAATTTGAATAAAAACTGCTTCTCGGTACTGAGCCTGTGACATTTCTCACTCTCTCTTCCCCAACATGCCAGCGAGGAGATTAGAAAGAAACCAAAACTAAGGGAACCTGGTAAGACAGAGCAGCCCTCATTCTGTAGGGGCAAAAGCATGTGACTGCCAGTGCCGTAGTGGCACCCTCTCTTTTGGGTATGACAGGAGATTTCACATTGGAAGTAATCCCCAGTCAAGGGGAGACTTCACATCTAGTACGGGGATCAGCTCAGGACCTGTGGCTAGGGAGATGTGATATGCCCATCAAACTGCTCTCTACACATTCCTACACCCACAGAGCAGCAGTGCTGCTGCTGTGGCCTTTGGCTGTGGAGACACACTAACAATCACGCTGCTGGCTGATGAGACAACCATTTGAGAGGATCCTCAGAACAAGAGACTGTCCCTGTGGGACAATAGCCAGGGTTGTACTATGTACAGATACAGACATCACCTCTAATGAGCCCCAGGGAATAATGTGGACCACGGGGCTGAAAGAAGGCAAGAGTTGGGGGCAGGGTGGAGTGTTGCCTGATGTTTTCCTCTCAACAAACAGTCACCATTTTGTTCTGTCAACTATTGACTTTCCCTCAGTGACAGAGGGAATGTACATGTGGGCCCACATGCAATGTGTCCATACACCTGCTTGCTCACCTGCCACCAATGTGCCCTCAAGGGGATTGGGGGAAACTGGGGTCATAAGTGGAGTGATATTAGTTGAGAGACACCTATCTAGGGTCCTGGGAATCTGCCAGCCATGATGTGGTGACGTGCCTGAGACTCTTCTCTGGTCTTAAAGTGACCCTCTCTCCTGCTTCTGTCAGTGACCCCAAAACACTTGTTGGGTTGTGATATCATTCGCTTGCATGGTTGCTGAAAACCACCATCAAGTGGCTTTAAGGGAACAAGTGGCTTATTTTCTCTTATGATTCCTGTTTACAGTTCTCAGGCCAGCTTGACAAGAGAGCAAGCACCAACACCAGCGTTGAGGGAAAATGCCAAACCATCACTACGTAACTCCTGAGAGAGGGATGATCTTTATTGGCCAGACCAGCATTTCTGGCCAAGTGTACGCAAGGATACCAACTTCCTCAACCAGCTCTCTGTTTTTTATTCACCTGTTCAGGGCCTAGTCCAACCTTCTCCAGCCTTCAGCCATCACACATTGACTACCCAACTGAGCAGCTACTGGAAGCCATCGTTGGACTATCTTGGCCATATCTGTAAGACAACTCAATACATTCCAATGTGTGTGTGTATGTGTATGTCATTTACATCTATGGAATATACACCCACATAATATATGTATGTAATGTGGTGTATACAGACACCTCTGTCTGTATGTGTGTCTGTCTGTGGTTAATCCTGTGTGTGTCTCTATCTCTAAATTCCATGTGTCGCTTGGGGCCTTACCCGCGCGCACCTGACCCCAGGCACACAGCACTACACCCCCCTCTTTTCCCTTCAGGTGCACTGTATGCCTTCTCCATAGGCGGGTCTCGCCAAATTTTCCTTATTGCGTATCTGGCAGCACCCGATTTTAGTCCAAAACGCACCTCTTCCCAAAATCCTTTTCCTACATCCATTTTTCAATCCGTGTTGCACTGGGCTATCATAGCAGCAAGTCTTGCACTGTGATTTCCGATACATACATAAGCATATTTATCCAAGTACAAATATATAAAAGGGGCAGTAGGATG
>JALPQD010000881.1:0-13009 GCA_023101885.1 Typhlomys cinereus
TTGCACACAGCACAGCATCCGTACCCCCTTTCCTCCCACAGGCTGCCACACATTGTACCTGAGCTCCGTGAAAGTGGAGACCCTGAGCGGAGCCCTAGCTGTGCAGAAAGCCATCTCAACCACCTTCGAGAGGGATGTCCTTCCCACGCCCACGGTGGTCCACTTCAAAGTCACTGAACAGGGCATCACCCTAACCGACGTACAGAGGAAGTAAGGGCCTTTGGTGCGGATGCCGCCGGGCCGATGAAGCAGGGCTAAGGGGGAGCAAGACAGTCCAGCATCTGTGGCGAGGGCAGAGTTAGGACTCCAGGTGGGATAGGGCTGGGGAATGCTAGGTGAGACCAAGCAAGTTCTCTTCTTCGGTCCTCAATCCACTGACCCTCACTGACCCCCACTAAAGCTTCCCTCACTGACCAGGATAAAATTAGCCAGTGGCCATTAGGTGCTGAGTAAATCTGTACTTATTGTCAGAGCACTGGTAGAGACCGCACACTGTCAACCCTGGGACACAGTGCAATGAGGTTGCTCCTTTCCGGGGCTTGGGGATTCTGTCCAGCCTGGACCCTCCCTAATTTAATCAGAAAGGTAATGGAGGACCAAGGTGTTAACTGCTAGCCTCAGAAAGTTAATGGCATAGCGTAGGGGTTGGGGAAGAGAGGACAGAAAATAGAAGACCCCAGTGTGAGAGTCAGGCAGTTGGACCCATGGGAAAAAAGAACCACAGCCTATGTGTCCCCTGGCCCAGTACTGGGAAGATGCATGAGGTGTGAGGGGCCTACAGAGACAGGGTATCTGAGCTGTGGGAACCAGGGATGGCTAGCGAGGGGCCCGGCAAGGGGACAGACCATCAACAGCTTCGCTCCTCTCCCTGCTTCCATCCAGGGTGTTTTTCCGGCGCCATTACCCACTGGCCACCATCCGCTTCTGTGGAATGGATCCCGAGCAACGGAAGTAAGTTCAAGGCTGGGCCAAGCTAAGGAGGCCGCCTGGGGCCTAGCTGCCCCTGCACAGCGTCTGCCACCTCTACTGAGATGGCACAGAGAGCCGGCCAGCTCTTAAAGGGTCAAGGATGAGACCAGGTGGGGTGTGGCAGGGATGAGGGGGGCACACTGACCAGGCTGTGGCCAGTCTCACCTGGGGTCCATCAGCGTCCAGAGGAGCAGAGCAAAGTGTCATCACTCATTCCCGTCCTGTCCTTTCCTGCAGGTGGCAGAAGTACTGCAAGCCCTCCTGGTAAGTGTCCCTGCTTCTCAGGAGCCCTAAAAGGTGTCCCTGTGCCGAGGCACCAGATCCAACGAGAAAGGGAGCTAGAAAAAGAGGAGGGCCAGGCGTGGTGGCACACACCTGTAAATGTGTGTGTATGTGTGTGTGTAGAGGTTGAGGCAGGAAGATCACTGTGAGTTCAAGGCCAACCTGGTCTGCATAGTTAATTCTAGGCCAGGCTGATCTATATAAACAGTTCCAGGCCAGCCAGGGCTACCCAGTGAGCCCCCCCCCCAATCTCAAAAACAAGCAGGGGGGGAAAGTTAGATATTCAGCAGGTAAAGGTATTTGCCTCCAAGCCTGGCAAGCTGAGTTTGATCCCTGGAACACAGAGCGTTGTCCTCTGACCTCCATACATGTCCTGTAGTATACCCCTTCCACCCAACAACACACACACACACACACACACACACACACACACACACAGAGTGTGGAAAGTGATTGAGGAAGATCCCGGATGTCCAATACACACCCAGACAGGTATACACAGGCACATGCATGCACGCATGCACAAATCCATGAAAGCGTACAATACAACACACACACACAGAGAAGGTAATAAGAGCAGAGAGAAATGCTATGCAGACTGAGTGCCCTCTGCACCCTCCCCACTACCTGATAAGTCCCGCTCCCTACCCCCACTCAGACTCTCCTCTTCCGCCAGGATCTTTGGGTTTGTGGCCAAGAGTCAAACGGAGCCGCAGGAGAACGTGTGCCACCTCTTCGCAGAGTATGACACAGTCCAGCCAGCTTCCCAGGTCATCGGCCTGGTGGTCACTCTGCTGCAGGAGGCCGAGAGGATGTAAGAGGGAGCTGCCCGGGCACCTTCCCCAGCACCCTGAAGGACTTGCCCGAGAGCCCACCTCCACCACAGCAAGGGGCTGTGGCACAGGGGCAGACTTGTCTGTTGGACTTGAATACAAATGGAGCTGAGATCCTCAGACCTGCGGTGACCTCCAGCCATAACCTTCTTCCAGGCACCCCCTCCCAACACGAGGCTGGTTTCTTCAACCATAAAAAGATGCCAGTCGGTAAGACATGTTCTGAGACTCTGCCGGGCATCTTCAGTGAGTGCCATCACGACTCAGAAGCACAGCACATTCAGGATTCCCTGTATGAGAGTCACCTGCAAGGCCCTCTCGCTCCATCTGCCTGACGTCACAGGCTTGAGCCAGAGGCCTGCGAATCCGACCTCATGACAAAGAGAATCCAGAGTCAGAACCCGGAGGTTTCCTGGCTCATGATGGTCTATGAGGATCAAGAACAGACGCGACTTCTGTGATACAGCGGTTCCTTTCCCCGCTTTCCTAGAGGGCTTCTGGACTCGCTGACCCAGCATCCTTTTTCTTTTCAGGAGGTTTAAAGGTCCCAGGCTGGGGACGTAACTCAGTAGAGTGCTTGCTTAGCACGCACAAAGCCCTGGTTCAGTCCCCACCACAGCATAAAACTAGACATGGCGATGTAAGGTCCAGCACTCAAGAGGTACAAGCGGCAAGTTCAGAAGCTAAGGTCATCTTCAGCTACATAGCCTAGGCGTGTCAAACCCTGAAGAGAGACGGGGGTTGAAGGGGGGAGTGAATGTTACGAATCTTAGCTGATGAACTCTGAAACCAGTGGGCCTCGGCCAAAGCATCCCACAGCACGTGCACCCCCTTTTAGCTTGTGTTTAGGAGCCCAACAAATGCAGATCGTCCTAAAGCTGGTGTTCCAAATCTAAGCAGGGCGCACAGGAGTTCTCCTACCCCTAGTTTTTTTCTCTCTGTGGTCAGACTTTCCATCCACACAACTTCTTTGCATGCAGTTCCTACAGTTTTGTCATCTTTTTGATCTAGTTCATCCCCGTGTTGGTCGGATGGATTCCTAGTCATCTGGTAGAACTTTCCAGTTTCCTCTTTAACTCTATAATTTGTGACCCTCTTGGCATCTCTTTCCTAAGAGTGGAAGAGGAAACCCACCGTTACCAGCTTGGGTGTGCATCTGGCTTGCTGAGTCTTCTGTGACTTGGAGAGCACATCTTCTTCCTTCTTGGTCCTGTCTGGTGGGTAACCAGGGTACCCAGGCCCGCTGCTTCTGACCCAGGATGCTGCAGCTGAGCTCAGCAGCCGGAGACAGCTCAGTAGTAAACATGTGTCCCCCTCGGTCACAGAAGACACAGCTGTGCTCGCGTTTTTTCATGTCTAGCCTCTGCTCATCCCCAGCCCCTTGCAAATAAACATCATCTCTGCTCTGTTTTCGGCTTCTTGGTAAGTGTCCCTCGGCTGGAGTCACAGTTGTCTGATGTTGTTTTCATGCCCCACTGTGTGGTAGACAGGGGAAGAGAGATCCTGTTTATATAGGGCCGATACAGTGTCTTTCTCTGCGCTAGTCCTCCTGCTCCAACATCGGACAGAGGAACACACACACACAAACACACACACCCACAACACACACACACACCCACACGCAGTCTACAGCTATGTGGTGTCAGCGACATTGCAGCACAAGGGGGCAGCAAGAGAGTCAGGAATGCAAGAAGCTTCCCGGAAGGCTCATAGAAACTGGGTCCTTTCCCACCCACTTCTCTCCCTACACCCAGTCAAGCGTCTCCTTCCACCCTCCAAGAATCTAAAGCCATCTGCCCATTAGGGTCCCTTAAGAGACTTCCTTGAGGGAAGGCCCAAAGAAGAGGCTCAGCCTATGGGCATCTCAGACTGGGGGGGGAGGGGAGTCCTGGACTGAGGAGACAGGCTGAGACCAGCCCACGCAGCTGTGACCAGGTGCTGCCCCACCCTGGAGTTTATAAATGTTAGCAGAGTTCATAAGACCTAGTCCCAGACTTGGATAATAGAGTGTCACATATCCTCATGGGTGGTTTGTCACCATGGAATATAAAGTTCTGTCTTTGCACAACCATTGATCCTGAGGCATGAGAGCGGTGGTTCTCATGCAAGTCCTAGACAAAGGAGGAGACCCAACCCATCCTAAGGCTTAGGGAACCTCACAGAAGAGGGGGCAGTGAGACTGTAAGAACCTAAAGATGGGAAGCTCCACCACTGGACAAGACATTCATTCAAGGCAGGACTGCTGCATCCGGGAACTCACTGCAGTGAGACTTGTCCTCGCCAGATCTGCATAATGACTGACACACCAACATGCCCCCATAGATTATCGAGGTACTCAAGAGAGATAAAAACATATAGTGGAATCTTGGGACTAGACGGATGAGTGAAGGGAAATGCCCCTCTCAGTAGGGTGGCTCAAAGAGAGGCAACTTGGTCTGCATCAAGAGGCCTGAACCGCACAGACAAGCCAGAGGGAACCTTGGGGTCCATAGAAGCAGCCAGGCAGGAGGGTGGGAGGAAGTGGATGGATTGATAAGGGAAGAGAGGAGGATGGGAGGGAGGGGGATGGAGAGAGGCAGAATAAGTGCTCAATATGCTTGTAAAACTAAAAAAGTAATTTAAAAAAATATAAAATAAATAAAAATTAAAAAAAAAGAGACCGGGACCCAACCTAATGTGACTGTCTCAGGCATGTCGCACGGCGTCCCATACGCCTGGCCATAGCAGTATAGGGACTACTGGCTACTGCTCCACAACCCTCACCTAAACTCTCTGCACCTGTGTGACTGCAGAGAAGACCCCATTCCTTCTCTGCCAGGGAGACAGATGGAGGGGCTTCTAGACCAGGAACCCAAGGGGGAAGCAATGTTCCAGCAGATTCTGAGACTTCACCCAGGGACGAGGAGAAAAAGGTAAAGCTGCCATTTAAGGGGGGCTGGGAGGAATCCCTAACCCAGATGACCCCCGAGCCACCAGCTCAGCTCTGGAGAAAGTACCGGCCCCTCATGCCACCCTGGGTTCCCGAGCTGTGATCCAGGGGCTATTCCAGTCTCAGGATAATCCCCCCCTGCACCCACATCAAGCCGTACGGTAAAGGGGCTGGTGGGCCAGTCCCGGGTAGGGGTAGCGGTTGGATACCCACCTCTAACAGGGCCTTGCAGATGCACATCCCCTCCTGCTTAGCCCGAGCTATGGGGACAGGGTGGCAGGGGTCTTCTGAAGAGACCCTCCCACAACTACAAACCCATAGTCAGTTAGCCTCAACCTGGGGTTTCTCTCAGCCCTCTGCCAGCCCCCTCCCCAGCCTAGACAGACCCCAGAGGAAAGCAATATGACTATCTCTGTCATATTGGCAGTAATTCACTATGTGACCCAAAATGAGTCTTGAACTCGTGGCAATCCTCCTGCTTCAGCCTCCTGAGCAGCTGGGATTATAAGTAGGAGCCATCCACACCCAGCCTGATTAAACCACTTTCTATTGAGGGGCTCCTATGTGTTCAAAGCAATGTGTAGTTCAGAAGATAAAAGTGCTTGTTGCACAAGTATGTGGATCTGAGTTCGAATCCCCAGAACTCATGTAAGAGCAAGGCGTGGTCGCGCCAACCCATAACCTCAGGGCTATGGTGGGGGCAGAGGGAGGAAGATCATTGGGACATATATGCTGTCAGTCTAGCTCGGTGGTCAGTGAAAGACCCTTTCTCAAGGGAGAAGGCAGAGACTGATAGAACGGACACTCTGTCCTCCTCAGGCCTACACATGCGCTCATGGATGCATGCCTCCTCCCCACACACACAGAAAGGAAGGAAGAAAGGAAGGGAGGAAAGGAGGGAGGAGAAAGAAAGAAGGGAAGATAGAAAGGAAGAAGAAGAAAAGAGAAAGAGTAGACAAAGAGAGAGAGAAAGAAGGAAAGAAAGAGAGAAAAAGGAAGGAAGGAAGGAACGAAGGAAGGAAGGAGAAAGAGAGAGAGAGAAAGAGAAGGAAGGAAGGAAGGAAGAAGGAAGGAAGGAAGGAAGGAAGGAAGGAAGGAAGGAAGGAAGGAAGGAAAGGCAGGCTCAAGGGCTGACCCTGGCCATACTCGCCCAGTGAATAACAGAGAAACAGTACTTCAAGTCTATCCTGTCATTGTTCCCCACGTTTTCAAACAAGCACGTGGACAAATTTGGGTGCGAAGACCATGAACATGAAAAGTGGTCTTCTTTAGTGTAGCTAAATATAAGGTACCACAGGGAGCAGGGGAGAGACCCTAGATCATTAGGGGCATTGGGGACTGAGTCAAGAGTATCTAGCTGAACTGACTTGATGGCTCAGTGGGTAAAGAGACTTGTGCAAAAACCTGGAGACCTGAGTTTGATCCCTGGAAGCCACATGATAGGTAGGAGAGAATTGACTTGGAGTTGTATCTTCTCTCTCTCTCTCTCTCTCTCTCTCTCTCTCTCTCTCTCTCTCTCCGTCAAATGGATACATTCATATTCTCTCACGTAAAATATCTTTTTTTTGGCATGGTGTGTCTGTGTATATCAGAGGGCACTGTGTATGCCTTAGGAGTCTTCCACCTCCTATTTGTTTTGTTCTGGAGTTTTCCAGGCTCTGCCTTCCAGGACTAAAATACAAACCATTGCCATTTGCTCCTGTCCTGTCATTTTTTTTTTACATGGGATCTGGGATCTGAACTCAGGACCTGCTGTTTTACGAGGCAGAGGCTTAACCCCGCGAGCCATCTCTCCGGCCCATAAAATATCTTTTAAAAATGAGGGGCTGGAGAAGTGGCTCAGGGGTTAAAGCCTCTGCCTTGAAGGCCAAAGGTCCTGAGTTCGGATCCTAGAACCCCACGTATGGAAGCCGGGCAGAGAAGCGGGGATGGCCTGCGTTTCTGGTCCTGGTAGGGTGGAGCCTGTGAATCCCGGGCAGAGTAAACAAGGAGGAGGCGGTCCATGGTGGTTCCCGAATTCGTCCGTGGCTCTACACACACATACACGCATACACGCACACACCACATTACACGCGCCACAATTGAATAAATAATTTAAAAAATTAAAATTTAAAAAAATGAATATCTAAGGAATGACAATTTTTATATATATTTTACTTATTTATTTGCCAAAAGAGAGACAGAACACATGTGTGCCACAGGTAGATGTCATAGGGCAACTGTCAGAAGTCAGTTTTCAACTTCTACCATATGGACGTATTGAACTCAGGTCTCCAGATTTGCAAGGGGGGCGGAGGGGGGTAGTTAGTGCCTTACCTACAGAGCTACCTCACCAGCCCAATTTCCTTTTTTAAAGATTGGCCCTTAGGACAGCTGTATACAAACAAGTCACGCCCGCAGACCGCTTGGGCTTCACGCACCATATGGGCAATGAAGAAAACTCAGAGAATTTCCGTCCTTGAGACATGGAGCAGATTCTGCTATAGGGAGATGGCTGTGGGTCGTGGGGACAGGATCAGAGGCCTGAGTAGGAGGAGGGTGCCGGGGTGAAGGGGTTGTGAGGGTTCAGAATCCAGAGCAGAAGAATGGTTCCAGCCTCACCTGACCCGAGCTTAGGTCCCTGCGTCTGAACTCTAGAGGGATCAAAGAGCGAGACAGAGCTCCGTCTCCCTTCCTGTAGCCTTCTCCAAACAAATCTCCTGCAACGGGGTCTTAAACAACACAAACGACTTCTCTTAGTCCTGGAGGCTGTTTATCAGGCATGACCGGGGTACGAGGTAGCCAGACTCTTCCACACCCCTTTCCTAGCTCGAAGACGGCTACTGCCTCACAGTGAGTCCACGTGGGATTTCCCCAGTACTCACATGCGGAGGAGGAAAAAACGAGCTTCTCATGCAAGATCAGTCCTGCTGGGCGTGGTAGCGCTCACCCAGAGGCCAAGGCAGGAAGATCGCCACAAATTCAAGACCAGCCTCATGCACCTACTGAATTCCAGCCAGCCAAGTCTAGATCCTTATCTCCATAAATAAACAGGACAGTCAATCCCATGGGTGGGGTTTTACTTCACTCCTAGGACCTTATTCTATAGTCATTTCCCCGAAAATCCGTCTGGGAGGACAGGCAACACTGGGTTGAGGTGTCTAGGTGTGATGTTGGGGGGATGATTCAGTCCATCGCCCCTTTCCAGGCAGTTATGGCCTCTGACTCCCTCCCACCTGTCTTCAGTCCCAGGCAAAGCAGACCCTCCCCTTCCCCGCTCTGTGGTCTTGGAAGGACAAAGGTGGGGGGCGGGGGATGAGCTGAAGTGGTTTTCTCTCCCCAGTTGGGTGCAACAAACATAGAGTAGAGCTTAACTAGGAACAGGCCCAGGGCCCCGGGAGCCAGAGCCAGGAGGAAGGACACCAAATGTGAGGAGGAGGAAGAAGAGCAAAAGCTGAATAGGTTGGTTCATGGGAGCATTTGACCAGGTATGTGCTGAACTCTAATATGAAGACTTAAAGGGGGGGCAGTTGGTTAGGGACAGACTCCCTTCTGTCCCCAGCCCTGAGCCATTGGCCTTCCACCTGAAGCTGGCACATTGTCCTGCCCCCTCCAGAGCGGATGAGCATTTCCTCTCCATGTGACTTCTGGCTGGAGGGAGGCGGGGCAAAGCGGATGACTCTTCTGCCACCAGAGGCTGTCCTTAAGAACCAAGCAGGACCAGGATAGGTAGGAAAGGGGATGGAACAGCACTAAACGACATTCCTGATCCGGCTGAGAGAAGCCTGCACCCCGAACAGCCACCAGTATACCTCTTTTTTGGTTCGGCTCCTCATTCAACCAAACATCCACTCCGTCTGTTACACACACACACACACCCACACACCCACACACCACACACACACACACACACGCAAGCACGCACAATAAATAAATAGATAAAAATGAGAATAACACTATAAATGAGCATAATGAAGAGAGGCAGCATGTGCAAAGGCCAGCACAAGTCATAGTAAAGGCTGGAAAAGCGTGGTTATAGGAAACTCAGGGCATTGAATGGGAGACCACTAAGGACCTTGGACAAGGTCATAGATGATCCCTTCACTGACCTGCTTCTGCCACTGAACCCATGTATTACGGCCGCTCGATTCTGACACCACGGGAACTTTCCAGCTGCTCACACCTCTCCATGGCTCTCACACACGGCAACGTGGCTCTTCTGCAGAAATCCACAGCTCCTCCCGACCCCTATCCTAGTAGCTAGCTCTACAGGGAGTTGCTTGGGACAAGAACCCTGCCCTGAGTTCTAGATGCTTCTATCGGGTTTATCTGTACCTTCAGATAAGTGAGTCCCAGGACTGAGATGGACTCTCTCTCAGCCACCAGACTGGGCAGGGCTGGTCCCTAAACCACACACACACAACACACACACACACAACACAAACACCACACACACTGCTGTTCCTCTGTTGTGTGACACTCCCCTGGTCTCTCAAAGCTCCTGTGTCTCCCACAGAGCCGCCACCTGCACAGAGTTGGGCGAATCAGACCCTGTGCCACCTCGCAAGGCTTTTCCCTTTCAGAGCCCAGGAATGCCCCCCCACACCCAGCAAAGCTCCACGGGCCTTTTGCATTCTGAAAACAAACTTCCCTGCTCCCCCACTGAAAACAAGGAGGGAGGAGAAGTATTTTCAGCACTTACGGGACCCCGATTTATATTCTATTATAAATCCCTAGTCCCCAGTTTGCCTGATATTTAGGATCCACGCTCCTAAATCCACACACTTCTTTGGGGGGGACAAAAGACTAAGGGAGTTTAGAAAGGACCCTGTGAAACTCTGCTGGACTCTGGAGAGAGGAGTGGTCAGACTCCAGGAAACATGGGTTCCAGCTGGCCGGCCTGACCCCTCACACGGCAACAGACCCGGCCAGGGTCACCAAGCAGTCACATGTCACTTTGAATGAGAAGCCTTCAACTGCAGCTGAGAGGCGAAGTCAGGGAAACAGCTTGGCCAAAGGCAATTGGACTTCCTCTCTGTTTTTTTGGTGTTGTTTTTTTTTTTTTTTCTTTTTTTAATGGGGGGAGAGGAAACTATTGTCCCACTAACCTTCACGATGCTGGAAAATTGCACTGCATCGATTTCCTGAGCTGTCTGGTCCCAATTTCCCCCGGGTGGGGACGAGGCCGAACTCCCCTTCCTCCCTCCCTGTTCCTCTGGCTGTTTGGAAGCTCTGGCTCTGTTCAAACACCAGGAGGAAAAAGTAAAGCGGAGACCCCTGCCTGCCAGCACCCGGGGGCGGGGGGCCCAAGCAGCCCACCTTGAGCAAATCCCCTTTCCAGCCCTTACCGAGTGGAACAGCCGTTTTCCAGTTTCTCTTGTCATTTCTACTCTCTCAGAACCTGAGTTTTGCTAAACAGCTGCCTTGTCTGCCCAGCCCAGCTCTCCATGAGTCCCCTCTGTCTCAAGGCCTTCCGAGCAGATAGAGACACAGCTGTAAAATATCGGTGTAGCTGCCAGGTTGCCCCGGGTGGGGGGATGGGGTGGGGAGCTGCCAGGCCTGAAATGACAGGAAGCCTGAGCCCCTCTCCTCCGAGCCAAGCTCTCCCACCCCAGTGTCCTCAGTTGGAGACCGGGGGGCGAGGGGGATTAACCTTACAGGCCACACCAGGCCACAGGAAGAGTCAAACACCCCCACCCCCTGCAGGCTGAGTTGATCCTCAGGGAGGTAGGTGGTCATTTGAAAGAAGGGGGACTGTTCAGTCACTCAAGTCTCAGGGAGGGATCCCCTCCACTGGCCACCTCTCCATTACCATATTCAACCAGCTAACATCAGATCAAGAGAAGGGCCCCCTTTCCTACTCCCTTGCTTCTCTTTGGTGTATGCCTGTCTTTCCTGGGGGGCAGGGGAGCATCCCAGGGCAGCCTTGGTCCCCCTCCTCCCCTCCTCTTGCCTTTGCAGATGGGCCTCATCACGCTGACCCACCAAAGACAGGTGAGACTAGAAGATGTCGCAGGGAAGGGTTTCCCCATGACTCCCCTGTGCTCCAACCCCATACCACAGCCCTTCGAAAGAGAGAGGAAAGAAGGAAAGGTGGGGGAGAATGGGGGGGGGGCACAGAGGAAGGAGAACTACAAACACAGAGAGCAAAGGAAGGTTCTAGAAACCATGAGGTTCCAGCTGCTTCTCCTACCTAGGGGATAATGGAGGCCAGAGAAGGAAGTTCCATGAGGGAGCCAGCCCCTCCCTGTCCGGTGGTCCTCGCAACCCACTGCCCAAAGGCTTTCCTGCACGTCTCCCCCAGCTGCTGGGTGCCCCTGAGCTTTCTGATTCCAGAGAAACCGAGCCAAGCTGCCAACCCCAGGAGGTCATCCAAGGCTGGTTCTGGTCTCCCACTCTCACAGCCTGCTCCAAGCTCATCTAGTTCTAGGGGCCAATGATAACAGCCTGGAAAGAGAAAAAAAGTCTCTATAGTCACAGCCTGGTGGCAAAGTCCCGATCCCGACTGGATGACTCTGGCATCCAGGCCTCAACTCTACATCCAGATGGACGTCTATAACGGAGTGACTTCCCAACCCGTAGTTCCTGTCATCCCAAGCAAACCTGAAGGCTCCCCCTGTGGCATGGGTGGTCTTCAGAAAGAGGGTTCTTCCCCCCCCCCCCGCCCCCGTTCCGAATTCAGAGCTGGCTAGGCCGCCAAGAGAACAAGAGGACCCAGCCAGCCAGCCGTAAGCCGCTAATCTCCATTCCCCCTCCACCCCACCCCAGGGGACCGTGCTGCCGCCTCCACTGAAAGCAATTTGTCATGCCCTGAATTAAGTGATTCCAACAAGGGTTTAATTTCAGTTTAATGGTTCTGTTTTTATGTGTAATTAAATACCGCTGCATGACGAAAATATGTTGTTTGCACTTTAGAGACCGTGTAAAGGTCTGAGAAGCCAGTCCTGGGGAGTTTCGACTCCTCAGGCTCTCCAGCCCTCCCCCACAACCTGGTAGGGGGAGAGGGAGGGAGGAAGGGATTGTCCAAGTCAGGGGAAGGGGGTTGGGGGACTTGAGGAAAAAAAGGAAAGGGGGAGAGGAGAGAGTCGTCTCCGTGGCGCCTACTCCCTCGGAAGAGTATGTTTCCAATTATCTGCACCCACCCCCTCGCTTCTACCCTCTGACCTCAGCCCTTTCAATCCCTGGAGCCTCAGACACAGAGGGCTCAGGTCACTCCAGAGTGAGGATTTAGTTAGACTTCTGGCTGTTTGGGTGATGTCTGTCCCCATGATGGACTGGCTCCCTTGTTTCCCCCTCCCCGATGTCCCCCTCCCCCACCTGCCTCCCAACACTCACAACTGCCCCTTCCCTCCCTGACCCCAAGTGAGGACCGCACCCAGCGACCCTTGGCCTCTGGTTCTTTCCACCTACCCACCACATCCTTCTCGCCCCGGGGTTGCAGGTAATATTCCCACCAGGCCAGGAATACAGCGGGAGTTTCTCAGTTTGGGAATATTTAGAGTCATTTACCACAAAGACACATGTATCCCAGGGAGGGGGACCCAGAAGGTGCCAAAGTCCTGTGTGTCTCGTGACCTTCCTGGGGCAACCTGACAGCAGAGTCAGGCCCAGGGGATGGAATGGGGCTGGGACCTAGGGAATGGCAGCGGCTGAACCTGAAGACCCTGATGAGGGGCAGGACAGAGGCATGGCCCACCTGCTGGAGAGTCCTTGCCCAGTCAAGACTGTTTTGTTTTGTTGTCCTCCCTACCTCCCTTCCTTCTTACCTTGGAAAATCGAGCAATTTCTGGCTTTTATCTCCACTAAGAGCTGGGAAATGGAAACCAAATGTACTGGCTTCCAATGGGTCCCAGAAGATAGATACCCCCCCTCCCAAAAAAAATCCCTTGCTTTATGCCAACGGAAGAGGATAATATTGCTCAGAGGAGCATGGAGGAGCAAGCCGAATCTCAGTTCTCAAATTCATTCAGGTATGGTGGCCCCACCAGGACATAAGAGTTTGGTATTTGCCACCTTT